>JAUTCZ010048070.1:0-11589 GCA_032273805.1 Melanodrymia brightae | reverse complement strand
TGTGGGAAAGTGCATATGAAAGATCCCTTGCTACTTATCAATTTGGAGTAGCAGGTTTCCTCTCTCATACTAACACTTCTGTCGTGGGCAGACAGTCGAGGCACCTGGACTGTGTCACCACGACAGACGTGCTTGAGCCTTAATTGGATATAAGCACGTAAATAAGTTATAACTAACTAAACAGAATAGAAAACACTTGTCCTCGTTTACCTACATAATTGCATACATTTATTATATGTCTACAAACATAAACAGAAATTTAAAAATGTCATTATATTACGTAAAATTGCTTGGTCTACGATGTACGAATCGATCGCCAAAACATGCACCTGTAAAATTAACACAATTTCTAAGGGCATGCTTTGTCTGGAAATACAGCAGAGTGAAAACGTTTGGGAAAAAATGGTGTGATTGAGTCTTTAACAATGCTGCTGTATGTTTGACATACAATACACTGTATGTGATGATTAATAATTAATCAATGTACTCTAGACTAGCAGTATCTTTATGCAATCAAACTTCATTATCTCTTGTGATGTAGTGTTCTGCTAACACGTAGACGTACGCAATCACACTGAATTATGTTGTTTATTGAGTTTACATAGACATAGATTAACTTGGAATCAACTTCCACAAACGATTTCATCAAGATAATCAATGTCCACCAAATCAGAAACAAACGGAAATAATTGGCATAGAAATTGATCACAATTTTCTTTATATTTGCATGAAACTATAATTAGTATCTATTTGATGTCTACAAACAGTAGTACTACAGAAATGAAGAATGTGTAAACATTATTGTTATTTACCTAGCCACAAAGATTGAGTCATTTTCAACTTATGACAATGACAAGTGGAGGGATCAACATTTAGTCAAATTGTTTAAATATTCACCCCTGTTCCAAGTCTCTTTATACAATGTAGCTCTGTGGTTAGAGCATCCAACTGGAGTTGATATGGCTTTGATGGATGATTCGGAATATACAACAAAATACCAACAATTTGATATATTACAAGTGGAAAATTTTTATGACTTTTGTAAAATATAGACATTTAAACTAATTAAATTAAAATTGTTTTTAAATATTCCCAACATTTTTGAGTTGGGAACTTTAAAACTAATAAAATCAAATAAATTTGTTCATATTTTCATTTTGAAGCTCTTCAAGTGGAATTTTGGCTACTGTCCAAATATCATTTCTTCGCGGTCCCAAATTGTATTGTAGATTAAACCCTGACTTAAATCTAACTGTAAACTAACTGTAACAGCCAATATATAAAAGTTTAAGTGAAGATCTATGGGATTACAGGCTTATAAGTTATAGCTCGGCTATAATAATAGGGTTAATATGCTTCTATTTTTGTTGATGACTTGTTACAGAGGTACTGATGTAGCTCTATGACTATGTCACTTGTTAGCTCTGACCCCATTTTTGTCCATCTCTAGTGAGGCCTGTCTACAAGTATATATTTTCTTTATTTCCTTTGAAAAACCGAACTTTATAGTACCAAAGATTTTATGATAAAATAAATAATAGTTATGAACATTAAGTATATGTAGTTAAAAATAGGCCATAAAAGAAAGCAAGACAGGATTATATATTACCTCTGTAACAACTTCCTGATATATCTCACCTTTTAGAGAGGTTAGAATTAGGTTAGTGTATGTGACATGTTTAATTATTATGTATGTAACTTGAGCCAAGAAAACGCAATTCAATTGCTCTGTATGATGCATGTACAGATCCCATAACATTTTATTACAATAACTCAGTGATTTGTTTTAATTCTATTTGCATTAGGGGTTGTCCAGTTAACTAGTATGTATGTTTTGCATCCACCTTCCCCATGGCATATATGCAATTGATCAGACAGAGCCTCCTCTTTTTTTGCATTATCACACAAATACATTTATTAAACATAACATTGCTAAACAAACACTTATGAAAAATATATCAATTCAATATTAATTTGTTATTATATATTTACAATATCTACAAATACCTCTAAATCAGATTACATTACAGAAACTAATCATTCATATTTTATTAGCTAAAGTTTGATGTATCTGGTTTAGACAAGTCTGCTGCTGTATGTATATGTAACAGTACTAACTCACTGGCAAATCAATAAAATATCTACTTGTACAACTCGTCCTCAAATCTAATTCTGAAAGGGTTAAAACTAATAACAGTCATTGTACCATGAAGTATCAATTGATTATTTATTCACGAGTTTTGCAATTTGGCTTAGAAGAACTTTAATAGCATACTTGTTGTTCATGGATTTATGTAGCAAATGGGTATAAAGGATTTAGATATGACCTAGTTACATGTTAATGTAGTAAATATACCAAAGTAGTAAATGGGTATAAAGGATTTAGATATGACCTAGTTACATGTTAATGTAGTAAATATAGCAAAGTAGCAAATGGATATAAAGGATTTAGATATGACCTAGTTACATGTTAATGTAGTAAATGGGTATAAAGGATTTAGATGTGACCTAGTTACATGTTAATGTAGTAAATATACCAAAGTAGCAAATGGGTATAAAGGATTTAGATATGACCTAGTTACATGTTAATGTAGTGAATATACCAAAGTAGCAAATGGGTATAAATTATTTATATATCACCTAGTTACTTGTTAATGTTTATTATCAAACAAGCAAATCACTAACAAATGTATTTAAAGAATTTATATATGATCTATAGAAATGTGAATGAAGTAAATGTATTAAATGTATATACAATGAAACCCCTCTAAACCGGACCCTCAGTAAACCGGAATTCTCTCTAAACCGAACATATTTCAAAGTTAAAGTCCCAAACAGCCTTATGTGCTGTATTTAAACCTCAGTAAACCGGACACTCCGCTAAACCGAACATTTTACTCTGTCCCAAGTGTGTTCAGTTTAGAGGGGTTTCACTGTATTACTCAGTTGTAAGTAAATTTAGTTAAATGTATTCAAATAAAAAATGAACATATATTAAAAAATAATATACATCAGACTTGTATTGTATTGGAGTGGAGCTCCTGTAAAACCTATTTTGAGGAACAAATTTTTTTTCAGAAACATTGAGATCAAATATTTTATTTTTTTTATCAAAAGAACATCAGATATATTTATTGCTACTATGTTTACTGGTATGGTAAAGATAACATCCTAAGTCTTAAAATATTTATACAAATATATAGATTATATAAAAAAATGCAGATTAAGAATTTGTGAAAAATTATCATATATTCTAATACAATTTGTATTGGAGGAGAAGAATCACCCCCACAAAATATTGTCTGCAATATTGAGATTTTGTTTACTCCTCGGCAAGACTTTGTAAGTGACAGAGACTGTCAGTGATACATAAGATAAGATGAGATTTATTGCAAGGAACAATCCACAATAGGAATACATGACCTATACTTGTGAACTACCTGTTCCAATGTAGGACAAACTCACCAGCTTTGTGTTCAATAGAGAGTTCAATAGGGCGACTGCTCATGAACAATGTCACTGGTACCAAGTGTGTACTATCATATCACATTCATTTAATGTTAGATGCAAACACCGGTGACAAAATGTAATGTCTTGGTAGCAGACGGCAAGACAGCTGTACTACAGTACTGTCAGGTATAACTCTTCTATAACTGGGACACATGGTCAGTACCGTACATCTGTTGTTCATCCACTCGAGTTGCTGAGTGACCTGACCTTCATCCCCTAAGTGTCAACAAAACCTGCCACTGGTACACAGAGTGACATTGTGGAATGAGAGTTAAACAAGTGCACACTGCTCAACACTTACTGCTTGCAATTTATATGGTGTCAAAGAGTACAATCAAATTTAAGTCCAATGAGTTGGGGTGTTGGGGTATCGGATAGGCAATGCACTCCTAATTGTTCAAAGTTTTTTCTGTATCATGTATATGTAAATTTACACAAAGTTTAGAAAATTTGTTTCCTGTTTTATAAAGTAAATGTATTTTACATTGTTTATATTGTATCATATGCCCCAAGAATTAAGTCACCTCCCCCAACCACCACAACAGAGTCAGATTACATATTTCAAGCCTAGATCAGACTACATAGGTATCTTAATTAACTAATCTGTCCAGTTGAGTTGTACACGGTAGTGTTTTGAAAAATGTTTGACCATCCAGACTGTGACAGTATTTCTCAAAACAGCTGGAAAGTTGAGTTGATTGGCCTTGTGTAGGTAGTCTCATCTTAGTTATATAATTATAATAGAAGGCGATAGCCATTTCGCTGCCGCCATAATGATGCAGATTAGTCAATCAGACCACACTGACGTTTTAGCTCACATCGGTTGGTCACATTTGGCCTTGGATGTGAATCATGGACGATTGGTTGGAACAGGAAAAACTCTTGTTTTAACATTTCCACTGGAAGGATCAAACTTTATATCACATGTATCACGATCAGACACCCTAAGTTTCTAACCACTATTTTGATTACTCTCAGGACTTCTGTTATTATAGTCAAATAACTGTAATTATAGTATGGCCCAGAGGCAGTCAACAAAAGTGACTGACAAAATAAATACAAAATGTTTAACTATCATAGTAGTGTATTGCCAAGATAGTATTCAGATTGTTGCATAAACCTCAAATTTCTTTCGCTCTGGGTTAATTCTAATTTAAACTAACATTATTGGAATACACAAAGAACACATTTTATTTGCTTATGAGACAAAACTAATCTATATTGTAATGACACTCGTCAATACTGCTATTGATAAAAAAAACTTTAACCGTAAGTCTCAGACAATCAACAGCGCTACAATAATTACTTTAGTTAAAGTAACACATATTGATCATGTGCACTGGTTTCATACTAAGTGCACATTGGTCTGGTTCTATTTTAAAGCGAATCTCTCACAATTTTGGCACGAAAAGCATGACCACAGAGTGAAGCATAATTATAAACAGAAGAGAAAACGCTGTCATTGTTTATGTACATTATAGTATACATTTACTATATGATCATAAACAGAAATTTCAAAATGTCATTATAATAGTAACGTAAAATTACTTTTCATACATTGTACAAATATGTTGCCAAAATCTGCAGCTAATTAGTTCAAACACTTCTAGTCACGTTATTGTCTTGGGATTCAGCAGAGTGGAAACGTTTGACACCAAAGTCTTTAAATGATACTGAAGCATGAATTAGGGTCTTTTGTACAATAAAGATCCCGATTCAGATTGTATTTATTCAGGCTAATGTTTGCTTTTACACTTTGATCTTTAATTATGTTTACGATTGTTGCCATAACATATAACCTGGTAAACAACTTTAATAACCTTGTTTAATGGTCAACAACAATAAATATTTGATTTCAACAGGATCGAGAGAGAAAATGGGTTTGGACAAAGCTGAGTAAATGGGTCTGTATAAAGCTCTTCGTCATTCTCCAGTGACCAAGAAAAACAACACTGCCAACAGACACGTGCAGAGTGCAGTGAATCACTGCACAAGATCCGGTATTGAATACCACCAAATACAATTTTACATTTACCCGGTAATACAAACATGAACAACCTGACACATGACACAGTAGAAAATATATATGTACAACATTTTTAATGATCTACATTTCCTACCTACATGTACTAGTAAATCTTACTTACCGGCAACTGGTGTTGGAAGTGTTCACATGGAAGTCGTTCTAGATACTAGTTCAATCTCTCTCCCGCCAAATCTTCTCTTCTGCTCTATTTCCGCATTGTCCTACTTGAAAAGCCAGGTTATTGACCTACAACAAGAGCCACAGATTGTGAGGCATATTGCTATTGACCTCTTTAAAGGGACCATCCATAATACCAATGTTTTTAGCAATTCCAGTGTTAGGATTGGGTTTGAACCTCCTCTCTGCTCTTCTAATCTTAACACAAAATATTGATCAACTGTGGAACGATGTTTTGACTAGAAAAGCAATCAGAAGATAGCTTTTACCCCCTCCCCACCATCCGAACAAGGATTGTGAAACACATTGACATTTATGCATGGTCCCTAACTCTTCTGTTTGTGTGCAACTACAAATATATAATGTTCACTATTTCTTTTAAACCCAATATATTTTTCTCAGTAAAATTACATTTTATATCCATTTCATTGTAATTTACTACGTACAAATGAAACGTTAATTATCAAAATATCCCAGTATTTAATAAAAATTATGTTGAAATGGAACTTACCTAAAGAAATATTGGGTAAAAATGTGTTTATGCAGTTCTGTGATACCAGTTAGTGCTATAGTTAACTATCTTTATATCCTGCAATATATAGTTTGCCACCTTGCTTTCAACAATAGCTAGCTAACTTTGTATGGGTGATCCTGTGGGTACTTCTATAACATGGCAATATTAAACCCATGCAGCTTAATCATATACATTTATGGCCAAATTGCAAAGTGGCCAAGGTGTTCAGATTGATAGCAATCTCAATTTAAAGTTAAATTCCATCACTCAAGCAATATCTATATTATTCAAAGATAAAGTGTGTTTGTTTAACGACACCACTGGAACACATTGGTTATTAATCAGTGGTTATTGGATGTAAAATGCACGGTTATAACTTATATCAACACTTGGTCACATAGGCTACACTTCATTAACAGCAAGGGATCTTTTATGTGCATTCTCCCACAAACAGAATAGCACACACCATGGCCTTTATAGTTGAACAATTTTATAACTTGCTTATTATTACAAAACACTTTTCATATATTTTTAATAATGATCATTATGTGGGTGATGTGTACAAATTGGGTGAAATGTTCAGATTATATTGGGTTTAGAACAGTAGCTAGATTCAATAACCAATACATGCAGTATATAGTTACTGCCAAATCATAAATCTCATCTTGCAGTATATGTGTGGTAACCTGAAACTGGCTATGCAGTAAAAACAATTTTGTACATGCAATAATTTTATAAGCAGGCTCTTGGTGTATGTATGATTTTTGTTTCATTGGTAGCCCCGATTTAATTTCCAGATAAATGTTGACCGGTATTGAATCAGTGGAAGGGACAGATTTACGTGGGGGCCATGGTCTGAGCCCAGGACTCTAAAACATTCGGTTATATAAGCTTAGTTAATTATGAATTTGCTATTACTTTTTTGATTTTTGAAAAATGCCACTTATAATTTCCAAAGTCGGTCCATTTTGTCTATACTGGTCCCCCTTTATTTACAAATCCTGGATCTATGCCTTTAATAAAGTTTTCTATTCATGTCTGTTACAATTAAAAAAACATTTTCTTTTATTTTCAATTCCACTCAAACTCCATCCTTGCATTCAATAGGGCGAGCATTCTGCTACTGAGACAAAACATTTTGTCACTAGTATTATTGGCATCTAACATTAAATGAATGTGATATGATAGTACATGATCGGTATCAGTCACATTGTTCATGAGCGCTTGCCCTATTGAACTATTGAATGCAAGGCATGTAACAACAACTGATTCCTGATAATCGACTGCAGTGTTCTGAATGTTACCATTCAACATATTAATATGGTTTATTTCTGTATTTGGTTTAAAATTACCATTGCAAAATTAGTTTACTACAGCAATCAAGTGTTGTCGCAAAAAATTTCGAATTTATAAGCACAATCATTAACACAATGATACCTACCTTCGTTTTTTTAATGAATACAGGAAATATTTCTTGAGGATGAAAGATTTATATTTATAATGATGAGAGAAAATGTGTAATTTTTCGTTGTCAAGAATGAAATATTTCGGTATCCTGTATCAATTATCACTGCTAATTACATGAACATGAATGTGAAGACTATTTGGCATACAGCCAACTTGGTTGATACTTTAAACCGAAAAACTATTTGGCATGCAGCCAACTTGGTTGACACATGTTTTAGCACGCAGACGTAATTAAAAAGCAAACCGACTATGAAGCTTCTACTAATGTTCAAGATTTCATTTTAATTATTATTAATACAAATGTTTACTAAACGAGAAAATTTTAATTACTAATAATTGATTTTCTATTTATTATGTTTGCTACGTTGCAAAACAGGATTGAAACAGAGTAATTTTAAACTCAAATGAGTTATCTCACTAAGCATGCTGAGTGAAGATAAGAAATTCTTCATCTTCACTGGGAGAAATACCAGTTCTCTTATATTTTTTTATATTTTATAATAAATTTCAATATTTTTGCCAGATCATATAATTATATGTAAAAATACAACTTTTGTTTTTCAATTTCTTTAGTTTGTGAAAATATCCAAAACATCTACTACATATTCCAGATTTTACATTCTACAAGCAAGACATGCCACATACCTTTTCACAAATAACACACCACTGCTACATGTAGTTAAGAGAGGAAGACAAAGATACCTGGTATAGCACGGTAGTAGTGGTAGTAGTTAGCGTAGTAAACAGAGCAAGATGTTTGTTCCACACTCAGCCAAACTGAACAAGCATGAACGAAGCGCCAAGCTCGTATCAAACGGACATCTAATGCGTACTGTAATACACATGTGTTTATATACTAGTATTATCATCTGCAAGGTGTGACCATAACCAATATAAAGGAACCATTAAGCAGTTTACAACTCGGTGTGAAAAGAATAAATGCTCTTTGGCACGTAGTATAAAAGCATATACGGCTGAACCAAAATAAAGACTTGTTTTCTAACTGAAAACTGCTGAAAACGAATCGGGTAGGTCGGTAGAGAAATGTTTTATTTTGGAAAATTGTACAAGTACAATGTACATACATGTAATGAAATAATGTTTAAATTAGCCACTTTTCCTAAATAATTCAAGAAAATAGGCTAAAACATTTATGATAAGGCCATGCCAAATTAATTCTATATTAATCAGATCAACACAAACAATATAGGCTAGGTAATCAAGGATTTTAAATACAATAAAATAAAACAAGGAATTGTTATCCAATGAATGTTCCAACACTGCCTCCTTGGGTACAATCTTAGAAGCAAATGTTCGAATTGAAGTTTTAATTTTGAAACCACATGTAGTTAAAGACAAGGGCCCGGTTGTTCGAATCCTGGGTTAACTTAACCACTGGTTAACACTAACCATGGGTTAAATTCCTTAACACAGGGTTGGCTAATCACAGGTTAAAAGCAGGGTTAGGTTATAGTTAACTGATAGTTAGCGCTAACCAACGTTTGAACAACCCAATTTTTAATCAGCAGTTAAATTTAATTCATGGTTAGGCACTTAACTCAGGGTTAGCGCTAACCCAGGATTCGAACAACCGGGCCCTAAGTGTCTGCTGATTTTAAGCAGGAGTATTTCTTTCTGGCTCAGATGTTTCATGCTAGTATAAAATTCATTCATAGGCGAGAACATTAAAAAAGTTTTATTGATGATAGCTGAACTTGTTATTTGACGGTATGAAGACCCTGCTTTGACCTGTTTTGAAAAAACCTGTGATTCTTTACGGCATATGCATGCCATCTCGACTTTGTTGTAATATCCCTTTGACTCTTTCTTATGCAGGGAGATCTAGCCAAGAAGTTCAAAGTCAGTTTCCGCTATATTGATGATCTTATATATTTCAACAATAGCAGGATATCAGATGGCCTTCCATTGATTTACCGACCAGAGTCGGAAATAATGTAAACAACAGAAAGTAGAATATCTGTTTCATACTTTGATATTTGCATAGATTATTCAAAACGACTACACAAAATGGTACGATAAATGGGATGAATTCAACTTTCCATTAGTCACTTTCCATTTTATGTCTAGTAATGTTCCATCTGCTCCAACATATCACGTTTGAGATACTTTAAGGCCAGCTTATTTTATGCCGATTTTAAGCAACTTCCTCGCTAAAACAGTTGTTTAATCGGGGTTATACCGTCCATGGACTGGTGAGACTTTCAACACGTTTTATGACAGACATTCAGGGGCTATTTAACGATAATTTGCGTCATTGACCATGTTTTAAGCGGTTACATCCTTTCTCGGAAGACAGCAGACAAACCATATAGATGTACTTATGACGGATGTCATCGGCGGGTAAGCATACACCAATCTTTCACGTATACCTGCTTTCATCACTGCTTTGGCTACGATTTGTCTAGTTTTAAGACGAATGCCACCGTGCATGTGCGCATAATGCTATTTGAAAAATATTTTTGGCATTTACTTACATTTTATTGCTTTCAATATCAATATCAATGTATGTATGCGTTTATAGTAGCTTAACATGGTCCTTGGACTTTTGTCTGGCACGTTATAAATGATTCTTGCAAAAGTACACATTAAGCTACTAGAACTATTTGGATGACAAGAAACACATTGCGTTCCTTTTACACCGATACTGGGAGTAAAAATCCTATATGCCATGAATGGTAACCCAGTATCTACCAGTTTTAATCCCGATACGTTAACCACTGCGCTACGGAGGCCGGTAGTCCTGTGGTTTACCTTGAGACAGTAAATATATCCACTTTTATTCAACGAACAGAACATTACAGAACAATGAACCTGTTGGCGCCATTAACGGAAATTAAACAGGAAATAATAGTACAACATGATGGAACTGCAACTAAACCAGTATTCAGAGTGCAAACAAGTTGTTCTGTCACTGCAGTGATTATTCTTCCAGATATGACTACTTGATATGACCAAAACGCACATGTTAGATACGTCACCATTATTCTACAATTGCTGATGTCAAAAACGTTTGTTTTTTTACGACAATAATAAGATTTTTTTTACGACAGTAATAATACAATGTGATAAGATCGCAACACACAGTTTAATTACGTTACGGTCTGCGGCGCGTTGGTGGTCTCGATCGTACAAGACACAAACAAGGAGTCCGATTACGTTACATTCATCACAACGTATTCACAACGTATGTCATTCACACTCGCTTTCTGTTATAGTCTTCAAACACGAATTAAGAGATCAGCAATATGATATCATACATGTGTAAAGCAAACAACTCTAGCGTGTTCTGAAGCCAATAAATACAACTATTTAATCTCTAGGGACCATCTTAAAGCCACGGTTTCGCGTTTATTGCAGATCCCACCGGCAGTGTACGATAGGATATGATCGTCTTCTCGAACAAAACATTTTGACAACTCTGTTTATACAGTAGTAAAGAAATATGGCAGTAAACTAACTCCATTTATGTTTGTAAATATAGAATACTAAAAGAATTCCCGTAAGAAATGGTTTATTTACGAGTTTTCATTCGTACATCACGAGCGAAACCAAGGGAATGTACGATTGAAAAGAAATGAGTTGTAAATATGCCGTATCTTGCGGGAACGAGTATAATATTTTATTTATTACAGCACGCCAAATTGGAAATGACAAGAAAGCAGATACAATTATATAGAACATGAGCTAATTTCACACAAAAATCGTAAGTCTGGTTTACGACTAGTTGTGGACGTAAACGTAAGTAATATAAAGAGATTTCGATCGCTATCGTTTATTAGTGATACGACTACGGTTAGTAAGTGTAGGATAATGTCTGAAATCTCACGATTAGTTGTGTGGGTGAATCTTGTTTGAGGCCGTTAGGCCGAAAACA
>JAUTCZ010048059.1:0-11589 GCA_032273805.1 Melanodrymia brightae | reverse complement strand
GTCAGCCATTAGAGGTCAAGACCCGATGTCAGGGCTGTGCCCATGGTGGGTAGCTCATTTAGTTGTAAATTGGGTTTTTATACATCCATTTCTTCATCGAGCACTCGGACAGGGACACCAATATGAACAAATGCTGCTGTGTCCTGTAGGTTCTAGGTGTGGGGCGTAGCTCATCGCAAGAGTGTCAGCCTGAGGTTTGATATGTTGACGGATCGATCCTCCGTGGTGGACCTGTTGGTTTATTTCCAGTTCGAACCAGTGATCCACAACTGATCCATCAAAGGCTGTGGTGTGATATCGTGTCGGAAAGTGCTCATAAAAGATTCCCTTCTGTTATTTGAAGAAGAGTAACCTATGTGGCAGCAGCATGTTTCATCTGTAACCATGCATTTGACATCCAATAACCGTTGATTTCTAATCAATGTGTTAGAGTGGTGTCGTTAAACAAACTTGATCTTTTATATTGTAACAAAACAAGGCAACAATATGTGATCTTGTAAAGATGACTGTATTCTGTAATAAAATGACTTGAATCAAACGACACCGACTAAGGCAGATACATAAAAGGTACAATATCAATACATGTCTATATACATATATAAAGTCACAGAATTTACAATATTTAACAGTTAATAATGTAAAATGTAACAATAATATTATATATACGACAAATCACTTAGTATAACAATTTCATTGAAAGCAATGCAAAAATAATTTTTGAAACTGCAAAAAAAAATGTGGCTGCATTAAAGCCACTTTTGAGTTATAAGCAGATGGTATTGAATATATACACAAGTAATAACGGTTTTGAGTTACAGATGACATTGAATATTATATACACACAAGCAATAACGGTTTTGAGTTTTCAACAGGTGTGACAGACAACAAGATGCCACTTTAAGTGGTTATCAAAGTCGAATGCTGATCAAAGGAGTCTGACAATATAAAAAAAGTGTACACGCAATTCTATTCTATTTGAGCCATTGTTAAAGTTGAAATATTTGATTTTAATAATATAACACCTGTTACTAATGCAATTTAAAAATGTAACCACAGTAAACTAGTAATAACCAACATAAACGTCTTACAAAAGTAGTTCGATATATCGCTGTAGACACATTATGTGAAGCGATTGATGTCAGACATTTTGAATGCTATATTCTACATAACAGATTGAAAAAAATGGTTTCTTATTGAGCCTTTAAAAAAAAAAAAAAAAGTGTTTGCAGTTTTTCCCGATTTATCCTAATTTTATTCCGTGACCATAAAGTTTTTTTAACGAACAAAAAAAAGAACATTTGCCAAAAAAATATTTCGACATACCTACCCACCAACTATCTTTTTCAGCAATGAAATTGAAAACATGGTTTCTAATGGCCAATCATTTAGGGTAGGTTGGTAGGCAATCTGATTAAAATCATATCCAACATCCGCTATCTATTCTATAACTTACACCTAACAACATACATTAAGGAGAACGAAAATTGGTGGCATCTTTTAGGGTAGGTTGGTATAGGCAATCCGATTATAGGAAATACATTTTTATCATAAATGTTAATTTTTTTTTTTTTGCGATACGTTTATTGTATATAATATAGTTTGTTTTAGTTTGATTAGTGCAGGACACGGGTTTTTACATGTATTTATCATTTTCTACCATTTGTGGATACCCAACGTCAGCCAATGTCGTTTTGTGTGTGCTGGGGTGTCGTTAATCATCAATTCATTCATTCCGATTAAAATCCGATCCAACATCCGCTATCTATTCTCTGAAGACACCACAGTGCAGGGTTTAATCTACCATACAACTTGGGGGAATTCCCAATTTGAAAATTATTTTTTTTACAGTCACATAACACAGATGACTTGGGATAAAAAGAAGTTCTTTTCTGCATAATGTGAAAAAAATCCAACTATTATTCTTTTAAAAGGAAAATACCCAATTACATGACATCCTAACATTGACTACCGCGAAAAAATAAAAAATTCCCCTTTTTCTGTGTTAACGCGTTATTTTTTCCCCAATTTTCAAAAAAGGGACTCTAGAAAAATGGTCTAGATTATACCCTGTAGTGACATTATACGTAATGTTTCAAACACAGTGTACAGGATGTTTCATAATATCTGTCCTTATAATAAACTGCTATAGCTTCGTCAATTTTTTAAGATATTAAAACTATTTATGCACCATCATGAAGTAGATAGATGGGAAGTTTTACCAACATAAAATTAGCAATCAAGAGGGAGATCCGTGCCATTAACAGAGAAACGTGCGCAAATGTCATCAGTAACTTTAAACAAAGACTTGACGTCATAATTGGCCAGAATGGACGTAATGTGGAACATATTTTATGAATGAAAACTGAAGCGTATTGGCTGTCATGAAGGTAATTCTCAAGTATTATACATCAAATAAAAATGTATTATGTCTGCAATAAGGCTATGCTTTCCAATGTATTGCATACTGATGTGTATAGTAAATACAAATGTACAGAATAAGGACAGGCAATATGAAACACCAGGTTGTATGTGACGCCATAGAACATTTTTTAATTGTCGATTGATGAATTTGAAACGCCACTAACGATTTAGATGACAAGAAACACATTGGATATATACATAATTACATTGATATTCTAAGCACTAAGATGTAAATAAATGTTACTTTAATAATAAAGAGCTAAAAATGTGTTAGAAATAGCATGAGGTTTGCAAGTACGATGGTATTCGTCTTTAAACAATAAATCAATCAATTCTTTATTCTTTATATATGAATTACATAAAGAATTATACAATGTATACAAATGTAAACAAGTCATTGTTGTTTTAAGCGTTTTTCTTATCCATTAAATTAGTTTAAAGTAAAATTTGTTTTATTTAACGACACCACTAGAAACGCATCGATTATAAATCAGCGGTTATTGGACGTCAGACACATGGTTATATTGACACATGGGCTACTCTTACCGACAAACAGCAAGGGGTCTTTTATGTGCACTATCCTATAGACAGAATAGCATACAACACGGAATTTGATAAACCAGACGTGTTTCACTGGCTGTAAATGAGTTTAATGCTATTTCCTCTTTGGAGTATCTTTGTGAAAAACACATCTTCTGTTGCAGTGATATCTTTAGGCCAGGAGCAAACCAATGACTCTGGATATCTGTCTGGCTATGATGTTGGCGTGCAACTGAATTGCACCTTCCAAGTGACGTCACCAGAAGACGTTACAATAACATGGAAGAAAAATGATGGGAAACTAACTCCCATAAGTAATGGTCGAATTCGTGTCCACACTATTTACCTGAGCAACGACACTATAATAGGGAACCTCGTTTTCGAAACTATTTTATTCAGAGATAGAGGTAGGAGACACTCTCAATATATAGAACTGCCTTGCGTTCAATAGAGCAAGCGTTCTACTACCGAGACCAAACGTTTTGTCACCGGTGTTTGTATCTAACATTAAATGAATGTGATATGATAGTACATGAACCGTTACGGTACCAGTTACATTGTTCGCGAACGCTCGCCCTATTGGACGCAAATTGGTTAACGAATGTGTCCAGATAATGTATGGAGTGTTTACGGTTTATGTACAGCTGTTATAAAATTTGAACCCATAAATTATTCTGTCCTGTGGTACATATTCGATAATACCCAAGAATGCTTATAATTACGTAAGCTACATACAACAACATAGTTTGTTATTATATTGCTCATTGTGATATTATTGAAAGCTAAAACATTTACGAATTGTGAATTCGTAAATGCAAGGCTTAGTATAATAATTATATATATTTATAAAAATAATAATTGGTCAACATTTTCATCTGAGTGTTCTGTTTCGATCGTTTTGATGTTGTTCACACATTTTAAAATTCATACCAATTCCATTATTGAAATATATTGTTATTAGTTTGTCATCTTATTGTACGCCAACAGATGACTTCGTAATAATTTGATGTTGAATAATTGTTTAAACGATTACTAAACTGCGATTGGATTTTCTGTTTAGTTTGTTTAGTAGTAGCCCACATATTTCTAAATTCATGCCTATTTAATTATTTAAATGTATTGTTGGTTTTCTGTTTTGTCATCTTGGTGTATGTCAATGATCTATTTATCGAATATGAACATTAAAGTCTGCAGATGGCTTCGTAATAAGTTGGTTTAATTTTTAGAGGATTACTAAATTGAATTCTGAATTATGCTCTTTGCGACATACAGTGTTATGCTATTCTTAAAACTATAACATCTGTACTATTTTTTCAAGGTAAATATGAGTGCGTGGCTACCGACAATTCATCATCTTGGACGACGTTAGCACACCAACACGTCACCGTCAAAGTTTATAACGTGCCGAAAGTGAAATTAGCCCCCCTGACAGTTAGTGTTTGCCCAGGCAAGAACGCAGACTTTACTTGCGAACTCACAAACAGTGCTGAGGTTTTAAACGCAGACAAGCTGACGATAACTTGGTGTGAAAATGGAAAAACAGGTGAAGAAATTTGGGGGAATTGGATGCTTTAGAAAAGCTGGTACCCAAAATAGCTAAATTATAATAGAAATGTAAAACAGTTAATTGATCAATACATTTTTGTGATAATGTTTTAAGACATTTTTTTTATTTAAAAGTACATTTCCTACTTTTAAAACGAATGCAACCATCCTTGTGCATATAATGCTATTTGTAATATATGTCTGGCTCATAGAACATTTTTTATCATTAAAATTAACATTATATTTTACTTACATCTTATTGCTTACACTATCAGTATGTCTATATCCAATGCGTTTATAGTGGCTTAATACGTTCCTTGAACTTTTGTCCAGAATAATTTAGAATACAACAAATTATTTTAGACAAAATACACATTTAAGCTATTACCATTTGGATGACCAGAAACACATTGGATAATCAAGTAGGATGTAAGTAAATGTTCACATTAATATTAAAAAATGCCCCATTAGCGAGAAATATGCTACAAGTAGCATTAGCTGCATAAGCACAGTAGCATTCGTCTGAAAACAAGGCATTGTGACTTTAATAGCCGTACTCCATTTTTTAATACTGTAGGACGGATTTTAACCGGTATGTGTGTAAAATTTGCATGTTAAATGCTAACTGTTATTATGTTATTTTACAGATACTTCACTTGTAACATCAGGTTCTAAATACAAACGAACTCTAACTATACCTGGTGTATTCAATTCCACGCAGTACGGGTGCGGAGTAGGGAATACGTGTACACAGTTTGCCAGTCTTATTGCAGTCAAAGACGGTAACTTTCTAAATTATATGTTGCTATGTTAGCGATTTATAGGAAATTTAGGAGTAGACATAATAATTGAGATATTATAGAATGCGTGTATTCATCTGTAAATTAAAGAAGGTAAGACACATAATTGACACAGATAATGTCCGATGTAATACCTTACTTTGACCTGTTTTACGCTTTTTATCGTTTCGATGGCAGTGATTCATGAGTACATGCCATCTATACAGTGTAGCAATATTCCTTGGGATCTGCCGTGTGCAGATATACGCATTATTTTGGCAATACATGTATCAGTATATTGTTGTTTAGATTTCAATTTTCGACTGCTTTGTGTTTTTGATACTGGAAATATACACTTCTTTCTTCGGTAGTTTAGAAGTGGTTACACAATAACTTCTAGCAAAATTAATGTTCGTCCATGCCAGTAAAACAAAGCTAATAATAATAATAATAATATCAACAGGCGCTGCAGTTTGCAATGACAGTGTAGATCGTATTGGAACTACATGGAGTCGTACAACACCTGGATTAAGACTTCAGTTGTGCCCTGAACAATATATTGGTAGGTACAGCATTACGTAGGGTCTGCTCGTTTTCCACTTTTGGTATTCACTGAACCAACACATCCATTCTGTTGCAAACCGAGTAAAATTAGAAACATGCCAATAATAGATAGCATTTCGGGATTAAATGACAGTGTTTTAATACCTTATATGAAGGAATCATTGTTTGAAAGTCTATAATGTGAGATATATCATTCTATTAAATAGATCGCCACATTGATTACGTCATATTTCTCCTGGCCCCAGTTCTTGCTTTACAACTAGCAGAACGGTTCCAGAAGTGAATTCCAGACCAATCTTTATCGTATCGACTTCACAGGTCGGAAGCTGCAGAAATGAAAAACGTAGTCGTTTGAGATGACATTTTACTTGGGGTTCAAAAGACATTTCCCATAAAAACTGCAACCAAAATTTAATGTCAGTCAATGCCTTGAAAGATGAAAAAGAAAATATGTCTGTCATAAAATATGGACAAAATTCAGTCTTCAGAAAAAATTACCAAAGTTTGTTTGCGATGAAAATGCTTAATTCCAAAGTTAAGAGGATCTTTACCCTCAGAACCCCTGCCTGGCTCATACGCATATGATGGAAAGTAAAATCAGTTTTTATTTGCTCTTCAGTATCTTGTTTGACTGACTTTCATTTCATACTCAATGTACTGCAGTGATGTCTCTATTCCTGTACAGACATTATTTCCTAATCACAGGTACTATGACCAGAGTGTGCACTGACATGAACACATGGCTGCCCACTAGCTACATACACTGCGTCACGCGTTCTCTTGCAACTTTGAAACTAAAGGTATCAATAACATCTTCGTGTTTTACTTACTGTGTATTTTCTAAATTTCTATATTTACAGTCACGCACATGTTAACTGTCTGCAATTTTTTTTTAAATTATGTACATGTAATTTTAAAATGTAGGGAGCCGTCCTGAAGCGTGTTCATGATAGAGAAATTTCGCATATAATTTAACTGGTACCAATCGTGTCCTATCATATCACATTCTTTTAATATTTGGTGCAAAAAAAACCCAGTCTAGCGAGTACTCGCTATGTATTTGTTCTCTGAGCACGCCACTTATAATATATAGGCATTAGCCTGTCGAACAATCCGAACGCCAGTAACAAAACTATAATTTATTGTTTATAGGAATAATTCCTAGCATTAAATTCAATATATTTATTGCTGTAAGTTATAAAACTAGCTTTAAGACAAATACCATCGTGCTTGGGCAGCTAATGCAATCTGTGAGATATTTCTGGAAAATTAACATTCAGTTACTTCTTATAATACAGGTTGCAGAAAATAATTTGTCTCGTGCAAAAAAATATTATTGTCGACAAAAGCTACTACAAACGAATTGGATATACATATAATGATAGAATGAGCAATAAAATTAGCATTAGTTGCGCAAGCATGGTGGTTTTCGTCTTTGAACTAGACGTTACGCCTTTAATTGAATGTGTGTTTTATCTCTGTAGGCAGACCAGTTAACAGATGGCTATGTAAGTTTATATGGTATCAAAATTATGTTGGATAACATGACAACAGCATTGAAATCCAGCATCAACGTCACTACAGGAGACGTGAACTTTGTCTTGGACATGTTAACACTAACAACGTCCGCCGTCGTGCAAACAAACATCATCGTCGACAAAGACAGTCTCGGGGTAAACGTGATATTTAAATTATTTTTTTATTATATTTTTTTTTCGTGGTTTTTTTCGAAAAACCATTTATTGTCCCAAGAACATAGGCAGTGAACAGGTGATATTTAAATTGTTTATTAATTTATTTATTCCACTTGTTGATTGATTGATTAATTAATTAATTGAATTGTTGATCTATTTATACCCGTACCATTATTTATTTATTTAGAATAAAGTATACGCTTTGGGCTGTGTTAATGATTTTGACGTTTAGATTTGGAAATATTCAATTGTCATGAATCTACTATTATTTGTAGAGGTTTACGGCATTGGTGAACAATATTTTATACACAAGCAAGATCACACGGGAAGAAGTACAGACAATGGTATAGATTTGTGATGCATACTTTCTGTGTATAATTATTACGTTGTTATTATGTCACTGGCATGTCTGTAACGCCCTTGCACTCCTAGATAAAGTATAGGTATAGTATAAAAGGAATACCAGTATACAGAAACCGCGGTCCGGAAGCATGTATATAATGCGATCGGGCCTACATAATAATACCTAGGATTCTTTGGCATAACCAGACTGGCAATAATAATAATATTGTTTTATCGGATGTTGAAAAGATTTCCAAATTCCGTCTTCCACCTTTCCAATTATGTGACGAAATGAAGCGTAATAATATGAATGACGGAATAATTGTTTAAAACGTATTTTGTTTTCTAGACTACATGTATAAAAACAATTCGGAAGTCTTGCCCTTTCTTATATAGTAACGCTAGGACTTATACGTACTATCTTGTTTCATAGAAAAAGGCTATTTGTTTCATTTCGTGAAGTTTAATCCTTTTATTTAACCAATTTTGTTACAATATTACCGGACATGCATGCATTCCTTTAACACAAGGATCCAATCGAGACCTCTTTTACATTATATCTATAGCATGTATCATATGAATAAAGTGGACGCGTTGGATATACATGTACACATATTGATATTGTAAGCAATAAGATAATAAGTAAATGTTATTTTTAATAAATAAAAATTCTCCATGAGCCAGAAATATGTTACAAATAGCAATAAATAAATTAGATGCGCAAGTACGGTGGCATAATTATGTGTTATAACTAGACATTGCGTCTTTAATTATTATAACTAACATTTCAGAATTACACAACTGTTCCTTTCCTGATGAAGACGGTGTCTGATTTTACTAGACACGCTGCTAAAAGAATACACAGTGACGTTGTGTTCAAGCACGCTCTGTTTGGTGAGTGTACCAAGACGTGGAATATTCACACATACACCTCATGGCATTACTTATTGTCTATAATATATATAGGTGTGTGAGTGCGTGCGTGGGGTGTATCTGCATTTAACGAACAATGTTTAGATGCACCAAATATAATTTACCGGCATATTTAATATGTATACTGAGTATACTCTATATAATATATTACACGTTTTCAAAAGCAGACTAAATAGAAATATTGTAAAAATTAATGGGCATAAATAGTCAACTTCTACAGTACTTTATCAACTTTGCCAATTTTAACAAATCTCGTCGTTTTTTTAATAACAAAATTATATTTCTTTAGTCGTGTTCACACTATATACTACATTTTGGTCCGAACAAAATTGGTCACCCATAAACTATCGAATCAGGTCCGGACTAAAACGTGTATTGCTCTATTATATACAATCGCAATCATGAACTTTTCACAGACAGGAAGAAACGATATAATATTTCCAAAATACGCATATATATGCATATATTATTATGCATATAATTATGCGTATTTTGGAAAAGTGAATATAAAGTTTAAGTACCAGTGATAGAAAACGCCAGTTGCGTTTGTTCAAAACCTGGCATTACAACAAAATACAAAAACCATTATCCGACAAATCACATTGATGGTCGTGTCTACATGTATGTACAAGGAAAGCGCGTCCATAGATTCGCGGGGGAATGACCGATTATACTGTTCCACTCCACACACATACAAACACACCACATGTTCATAAGCTGTGTTGAATCACACACATACAATCACATCACATGTTCACAAGCCGTATTGATTTAATCAACAGCCATTTGATGTGGAACACGCGGTTACTTTGAAACAATGTCATGAACCCAGAAGAGAGGTCGCTGCCGCCACATAGGCTGCACTTTTCGATCACCAGCAAGGATTCGTTTTCATGCACTTTTACAACAACATTCACTTGGTATCATCACTGCTTTAGTGTGATTCATGAATAGCAATTCGACTTTCTGTTAATGTCTCTTCGACTCTGCCTTGTGCAGAGATAAGCATTTGGTCATGTCATTGTTTTGGCGTTTATATTTGATATAATATCAGTCGTGGACCACTGCTTGGAACTGAAATATCCAAATAATGTAACACCATTTTTTGTAAGCATATTTAAAACTTTCCTATAAATTAAAGATAGTAGGCCTACCTGTCGTGGACAGAACTCTCTGGCGAAGTCAGATGTTGTGCCCATGACAGGTGTGCTTGAACAGTTTTCTGACGGAAGCACACCAAAAATGACCCAACCCAACCAAAGATAGTTTGTAGTGATTTTAAAAGCAAGGAAACCATCTACTACAGAAAACAAAACTACAGCGAGGCGTCATTAAATTTACTAAACGCGGAAACGACGTAAACCTTGATTGTAACACTATTAAAATAGGTGATCCGGCCTTATACTTACGAAACCGTTTTTAAAAAAAACGTAAACATTTTAATATTATAAACCAAACTAACTTGGGACCGAGTTAAATGTTTGGTTTATATTACAGAGGTTTTCGGATTACTGATGTTTAAACAAAGCACTTACGGCTGTGTGGGACTTTGACAAAATAAGTTCGGTTTAGAGGTATATTCCGGTTTACTGTGTGTGTGTCGTTTTAAAACTATGTTTAATTAATGCACGCTGTTTTCCCAGGTGTAACGGTGAGCCAGTCCGCTGATGTCATCAAATTTCTTATGGTTGAATACGAGAACGTGACTGCCAGATTGTCTGTCGACGCGTTGACTAATCTAAATGGTTCGTTATTATTACCTGTAATCTAAGTGATACAATCTTTAACATATCCAAATGTGTACAAATGTACACGATAGAGTCGAACAGGCATTGTGAACATGCTCTCGTCACTCACAACGAAAGCAGTGTCAAGATGATAAAACAAAGTTAAATTATTTAATTTATGTTTATTAGTTTTTTCCCCAGACATTTATTGGCCCCAGAAACATGGGCAGTGAACAGGTTGGGGAGCCATGTTCACTGCTTTAGATAATACATAAATATGTTTAATAGTAATGTCCTCACACGCCCACAAAAAAAAACACACACACACACATGCCCACAATACAACACAACAGACTACACACCCACAAGATGATAAAGTTGGTTTGTTTAAAGGGACAAGTATATAATATTATGAAAGGCACTGTCCCGACTTTTAAGACGACTGCCACCGTACGTACGTACGTCTTATGCCATTTGTAACATATTTCTGGCTAATGGAGCATTTCTTATGATTAAAATTAACAATTATTTACATATTATTACTTACAATATCAGTGTATGTACATGTATATCTTATGTGTTTTTGGACATCCAAATTGTTATAGTAGCTTACTGTGTCTTTTTGTCTAAAATACGTACTAAATTATTGTAGGCAAAAGTCCAAGGACCATATTAAGTCACTACAAACGCATTGAATACACAAATATTCATATTGTAAGCAATAGTACGAAAGTAAATGTTAATTTTAATAATAAAACTGCTGTATTAGCCAGAAATATGTTACAAATAACATTAGATGCGTCAGTTCGGTGGCACTCGTCTTAAAATTCGGAACTGTCCCTTTAACAACATGAACCACTCGAGCATATTGTTCATCGGATATTGGATGACAAACACACGGTCACTATACTTGTTAATGTAATCTGTATTTAGTGTAGTCATTGAAGGCTCAAAAAGTGACCTACCTGGAAATAATTGTTACCAAGCCACATTTGGTATCACTGGAAGCGGAATTTCATGCTCTACAACATAGTGTAAACTACA
>JAUTCZ010048058.1:0-20068 GCA_032273805.1 Melanodrymia brightae | reverse complement strand
AATTGGTTTGATGAGGAATGACTCTAGTGTTGATGAATGCTGCTGTTTGGGGTTGCGAGCTCGCAGGAAGTTCTTCAGTTCTTCGTTAGCATCTGAAATATTATTTTTCATAAATTACATTCATTAATTAAAACTGATTATTTGGTTTCCAAACCAAAAAAAGTGCAAACATGATATCATGTCATTATCCAATCATAAAAAATAAATATTAGATAAGGGTAAATAGATATGAGATAATTATGTCCACACCTTTACTGGCCACAAACTGGCTGCCCAAGTATAACATGTTTTGACTTACTGACACAACAAGTAGTTTTTTTACATATTAACATGTGTTTTAACATGCTAACAAGTGTATTGACATACAAACAAGTGTTTTGACACACTAACAAGTGTTTTGACATACTAACAATTGTTTTGACATACTAATAAATGTTTTGACATACTAACAAGTGTTTTGAGATAATAACAAGTATTTCGACACATTAAAAAGTGTTTTCGTATATAAGTGTTTAGACATAAGTGAGAGGAATGTCGAGGGTTGAAAGTATGTTATATTAGACTCATCTGATTGGTATAATACCATGTATTTACTCACACGATAAAAACTCCTTCACATGCAAATGACACAACAGACTGAGTCTTCAGAGATGTTCGCTTTCAAAAACTATTTTTGAATTGAATTCTGTAAAATATCCTTTATTTTGTGATCCTTCAATTTTGCGTAATTTTTGTGAACAAGTATTTTCGAAAAAGCTCCTGTTACTAATCAGACGATCATTCGTAATAACAATAGGGTAAAAATGCAATGTGATATATTTGTATTTCACTTTTTGATTGAACTTCCACGTGAAAATAAAGGATTATACAGTATGCCGTTATTAGTGTTCAAAAGTCATATCAGTAGATATTCTGGGTTTTTTTATTACCGATATTGAGAACTTTCTGTGATCTTGAATGACTAGCACAGAAAGAGCTGTAGACTTTGAAGTGATTGGCGTAGTACAGGAATGATCCACCAATAGAAAACAACACTCTCTGAAATACAAGACATAAGTATTAATAAGAAAAACACAAGGTTACAATTCTTATACACAATAAAACTGAATGTCCTACACTACGTCACCTTATTAACATAAAGTCGTAAGTGACCTGGTGTTATGTTGTCACATACGACCTTATCTTAATTAGGTGACGTCTAGTCCAATCTCTCACACATACATCACTATGTAATATATTCAATAACCTGGAAACAAAATATAGGACAGGAGCGGGCATAGCTCAGCACAAGAGCATCTGCCTGCGGTTCAAAAGATTGATGGATCGATCCTTCACAGTAGACCCTTTAGGTTATTTCTCGTTCCAACCTGTGATCCATGATTGGTCCATCAAAGGCTCTCCTGTGTGCTATCCTGTCTGATGGAAAATTCACATAGAAGACCTGTTATTTGGTAAGAGTACCGGTAACCTATTTGGCAGCAGCCTGTTTCTTCTGAGACCATGTGTTGACATCCAATAACTTCTGATTAATAATCAGTGTTCCAGTGGTGTTGTTAAACAAATTTCATCAGAATATAGGACAAGAGATATTTCGTATATTACATATATATCATACATGCTCAAAGGGTTAAACTGTCTGCAATACAACATTGTAGTGAACACTAGACAACATTCTCACTGTTACTTACTCTAAACTGCTTAGAATCGGTTGTTGTGAAAAAATCATTCTCCAGTTCGATGGCCTCCTCCAGACTGATAAGAAACTGGCGCTGGAATGGAACTATTTCCTGGATGTTACCAAACAACTGATTGATCTCGTCCGACGTCAGGAACGTTTCATCCTGAAGGGGAACCAGGTACCGCTCCATGAGACAGTTCAAATCCTGAAAACACAAAATAATAAGAAATGAATTTTATTCACATAAATGAAGGATAAAGTTGATGTAACGACACCCCTAGAGCACTGTGATTAATAATCATCGGTTATCAAAGGCATGGTAACTTTCACACATGGTCTCATATAGGCTACTCTTATTAATTAGCAGCAAGGGATCTTTTAGGTGCCCCGTTCTCACAAACAGGATATCACACACTACAGCCTTTTATGTATCAGTCGTGAATCACTCATTAGAACAGGAAATAACCCCACTAGTCCACTAAGAAGAATACATGTAGATCCTTCAATATGAAACTGAAGACTGTATAAATATTTTCATCTGTATCTCATGTACCTTAACATACGCTCGTTCCGTCTCGATCAATTCCATGATGACTTTACGCAGTCGTTGAGCATCACTAAGCGTCCGCCCAGAACACGTACTTCCCGATGACTGCGACTGCACTGATCCATTCGAATTGCGACAAATAGCAGTAACTTGCTCTGCACCCTGGTGTCAAAACAGTAAAAAATCATTAGTAATATTGTATTCAGTAATTAGGATTGTCATAAAGTTATCAAAACAATGACAAGTGTGTTTTGGAATAAACATTGTTGAAGTTACATTTTTAGAACATATCTGCTATTTAAACAGCAGGATTAGATTTCATAAATTGGTCTCCAAAGAAAACAAACATTGTCTATCTGATTGATGTACATATCTAAACAATTCATGCATATTAAAATCTGTTCTTAATTTATTCTCAATCAAATTGAATGTCTACAGATAACAAGTACACTTTGAAAATGATCAGTGCATCCTACAAAAATTATATTCATCAACTGATGTAGAGGTCAGTGTATACTATCTGAAAACATTACACATCCCAGTGACGTCGGAGAATTTTTTAAGTGGGGGTCAATGATAATGATCGTTGAATTTGATAAAAACAAATAAAACCTTAAAAAGTGTGGGATGGTGGGGACCATATCACTCCTAGCTCCGACGACCCTGCATCCAGTGTACAGACATTCCATGGTTTAAAATGTATTCTTACTGTGTTAACATTAAAGTGTTCATTATTAGGTTACAAAGTTGCAATTACTAATGTACTTGTATTCTTACTGCGTTAATATGGAAGTCTTTATTACTAGGTTACAAAGTTATGCTAGAATACTTACCCTCAACAGAGCGTCAATCTGATCAGTTGAGATTCCTTGTCTTGCTAATTTAGGAGAACCTTTCTTGTCATCGTCAGCTGTTAAAGTCATTCAGAATATAGTATTTATTCATATTACCAGAATTGTGTACCTCACATTCACATCAGATAATACAAAAGGCATGTTCATATTAAAGTAGCTAAAACATTATTTTTTTAAATTCCTTTCTTAGATTACATGTAGAACATATATATATAATTATAATCTTCCTGCTTATTATAAAGTATCCAGCTAGTAATAACCAAAAGTTAGTCTTAGCAACAAAAACAAAAACAAAAACAGTTTACATCAAATCTTTGCCAACAGACTCGTAGGAGATCGCATCAACACGGTACACATACGAAATGTATAGGGAAGTGTTCGATTTCCAGTTTTGGAATTGAGTGCAAGCAATTCCATTCTGTTATATATATACTTATTGACATATAAAATTTATGCTTTAACCAAAATAATAATGGAGAGTATTTTGTTTATTGATGTAATCGTAAATGTTAAAAATAAGTTGCAGATTCTATTTAAATATATTTACGAGTTAGATTATTTCAAGTGAACTGGTCTTACCAACAGGTGAGATAGGAGCTGGTACAATGAGATCTCCAATGAGCTTCTCGGTAATCCTGGGTTGACTTGGCGGCGGTGGACACACCATGTTGTCGATGTATGCGTTTGCATGATCCGTGATGAAGTCACTTCCTGGAGGCTTCGTTCGAAAAGAGCGAATTGTCAAAAACAATGTCCTCGACTCATGCAACAATGTTTCAATATATACCATGTCAAGTTCAGAAATAACTTTTCCATTTATCACAAGAATTTCATCACCAACAACTAAAGCTGAAATGAATAAAAACAGATTGTCAAAATTTACAATAATTAGTTCAAGTTAAAGTTCTTTATTTGCCTTAAGTTGTAAAAACGTATCAGCATAAATAGATATAATACATACATACATATATAAATATAAACAATATACACAAAATTAATATACAAAATACAGGTGGAGAGTGATTTAAAAATTAATGTTCAAATTATGCTAGTGAAAGTGGTGGGATGTATATTGGTAGCTTAGTTGGATAATAACAAGGTATTTACTATGTAATGTTTTATATCTGGTAATAAAACACTTTTTAAAATAATTACGTTCAAAATTTCAGCATTTGTCTAGAGGCAAATAGAAACAATCAAGTCTTATATTTGGTGGAGAAACATACAGAGAAATCAGAGATGCTTAGTAAAAGCTATAAATACCATGGCAACTTAATTCAACCGTGATAAAAAGAATACCTCTCTTCTCAGCGACCGATCCTGGTGTAATCTCACAAACATAGACCCGGAGTTCGTCATCGCGGTCTAAATCCTCAGCTAGTTCTGCCTCCACAGCAAACCCAAATACACCGTCCTTCGTCACCTTCGTCAGTTCCAACTGGAAAATACTTTTCTGACAAACTTCCAACGCTTCATATCTCTGAAATAGCAGCAATGTAAAACCTCTTTATTTAATGTTTTCTAAGACTTTGTTGGGAAGAGAGCACTAGAAATGGGGAAATATATAATTCTAAACACTAATAACAAAACTATCTAGAAACTATAAATCTAAACATTTATACCAAAAATATCCAGAAACTATAAATCTAAACAGTAATATAAAACATATCTAGAAATTAATAATCTACACACTAATATACAAAAATATCCAGAAACTATAAATCTAAACATTTATACCAAAAATATCCAGAAACTACAAATCTAATCGTTAATACCAAAAACATTAAAAACTTATAAATCTAAACACTAATACCAAAACCATCACGAAACTACCAATCTTCTTTTTAAAACAATATCTATTAACATTTGTTATTACATTAGGAATTGACCAACAGGCAAAGCCTATATTAAGGTCTCTCTCTTGTTCTTACTTAGCAATAATACAAAACATTCCAAAGGCTATAAATCTTAACACTAATATCAAAAGCATGCGAACGCATAACACATGTACCTACCAGTTGTTTTACTGACTGATGTTTATCTGGAATAACAAACTTGTCATCCAACGAACCAAGTGGCTTAATTCTGACATAGTGATCACGTGGGTTCAATTGTCGTTTATTGCACGTGGACTCCAGCAGGTGTTGAACAGATGTCCTCTTGTCTATGCCCACCAGCATTGTCTGAAAAGTGTAAGACTATAATAACAAGTTAAACTATATCTATGTTAGTCAAGGTGCAGAATTCAACAGTGGTGCTGTATTACTTGCAATGCGACATTACACAAATGTTTACACACTACCATGCCTATGTTAGCTTGGAACATCACTATTGATTAATGGGTGTAATTATAAATTTTAACTATTTCTATATTAGGCAAGGTGCAGAATTAAACTGTAATACTGCATCAAATGCTTTTGTTAGCTTGGAACTAAACTATTGATTAATGGGTTTAATTTTAAATTATAACTATTTCTATATTAGGCAAGGTGCAGAATTAAACAGTGGTGCTGCAGCAAATGCTTATACATGTAAGCTTGGAACTATACCATTGATTAATGGGTTTAATTTAAAATTTTAACTATTTCTATATTAGTCAAGGTGCAGAATTAAATAGTGGTGCTGTATTGAAGTATGACATTACAATAAGTTCTCATAGACTAGCATGCTTTGTTAGCTTTACACTACACTGTTAGTGCTTATTATATTTCACTGAAAATCACTCAATAACACAAATGTCTTGATCTAGTGAGAAGATGTGGAACAGTACTAGTTTTCTAGTCAGCTGACAAATACTAAGGTTACTCATGAACATATTGTAACTACCTGCTGATTCGGCAGTATCACTCTCGACAGACTCTCGTGACCATGACTAGAATCGTTTGACATCTCGGTAATGTTATCCATCGAATCGGACAACAAACGCTCATTGCCAGTTTTAACTACTGAACTGTGGAAGAGAGTTGAAACAAGAAATGGATTATTGCCCAGAATATATCATATAATATTTAACTCATTCCTCATAGTCATAATGTTATACATGTACTTTACAAAATTGGCAAATCTTGGCAAGAACAATCATCAGCGACATATGATATAATGTGGCTTCAATATTCAATCAAATTCCATATTATGAGACTAAAAAATTAAATTCAAACCATAAGTTTTAGGAGCCTGTATTCACTGAAGATTAGGCTCCCTTCCCTACAACCCTAACTTTGGTAGGGTCTGTCATCACATTTAGGTGTTTTTTTAATTGTAGTTAAAGGGAATCTATCATATTTTGTTGCACAACACTGAGAGATTCTTTTTAAACATTCACAGGTTGACATGTAACTATCTGAGACTCACTCTGTATTGAGAGTAGAATCCATCAAGGCTGTAGGGGTCCTTGACCTTGGTTTCTGAGATCCTTCGGCTTTGGGGGACAACATGCCACCCTTTTGAGATCCTTTTCCATATATACTAGGGAGTAATAGTGGTTTCCTGGCACTGACTAGGGCATGGAATGATGTCACGGTGAAGATACCAAGACGACATAGAGTTGTTTTAGTCAACTTGGAGGCATTGGCCAGCAACACCTAGAAATACAATGCAGAAAAGTGATAATGAGCAGAATAATTGACTAGACACCAGACACAGTTTGTGAAACTCATGAATAGGATTATTTAAAAGAAAAAAAAAGCCTTGTTGATTATGCAAATAATATCAACACATACATCCATTGATCTAATCTAATTCTTCACAATGTTACACTATAATAATACTAATGTGGCTTGTTAAAATGGATATTGGCCGCAAAAATTAATAGACTGACTATAGATTGGTAAATTGAAACGAACCTTTGGATTTGACAACTCTGTACCCTGGAGTGAGGCAATGTAGCACCGGAACCGGTACTGGTCCACATATAACTTTTCAAGATTCTCTTCCCACTGAGCAATTTGTCGCACAATAGCTTGCCGACTTTTAGGGTCAGACACAACAGTCATTTGAAGTTCAGCCATTTTTCTCATCTTCACATCCTGAAATATTACAATTGATGTCTACTTGATTCACAAGAAGAACAATCACTTCAACCAGATAGAGAACATGCAGCAATTCACAGTGGAAATCAACATTAATTTATACATTTTTTCAAGAATGATATATATATATTTACCTATTGTGAACATCTACATATTAATCATTATTAATGATAAAATTTGATATTTAAAGATACCAGCCTGAAAGTTATTAAATATATTGATACTGAGTATTGTGACTGCGTTCATTAGATGATTTATATAATGTAGTCATCTATATGTTACAGTAAATCGATATTATATACAATAATATCTTACTATGTCAATATTTCCTTCCAGCTTCTCCAGTTCGCTCTTCAGCAGTTTCAATGTGTTGTCTTTACCGTGCTGTCGGGCATACGACGATGCACATGCCGAGTGTATCGCTCGGATCCAGTTGTCCAAGTCATTCTGAGAGGAAGCCTGGATACAGTGATAACAAGTGTGATCAGTGTTACAAAACTACCAGATGGATTGTATTTGAAACACTTTATTTTAAACTGATGTGTATGTTACTACTTAATTTTCATTTAGAAATGTTACTAACGACATTAGTTAAGAGATTTGATAACTAAACAGAAATTAATAAGTATTAATCAGCCATCTAATTAATGGTACTGTATCACTATTCACACATAACTTTAAATGTAGAAAAGTTATGTACAAGTATTGGTTATTTGACAATCCCCAATATCACTCAATTATTTACTACATAGAATCTAATATTCACATGCAATTACTAAAATACTATGAAATATATTAACCTTTCACACATTTGTTATTAAATGTATGAACTCTGTAAAATGTCAATACTTTTCCAAGGCTCTACATGTAACATGATTGATTTCAGTTCTAAAACTATAATTCTAATATCAAGATATGGGATATTAATATTTGAGAAAATAATTAACCGTGTTTACAGATATACTTCAGAATACTTGCATTGTAAGTATATTTTTGTTAACGACTCACCTGAAACAGGTAAGCATCACCACACGCAGTGCTGAGAGAAATAATATTTTCTCGCTTCGGATGTTCTGGTACAGCTTGTGCAACGCTACCTTCAATCACTGGAACATAAACATTAATTACAAATACATCGATATATATAACCCCTACTGTTCCAAGTATATGTAACCCGTTTTGTTCCCAGTACATTAATGCTATTGTGCCTAGTATATGCAACCCTTATCATACACAGTATATGTAACCAACATTGCACCCAATATATGTAAACATTAGTGTATCCATTATATGTAAACACAATATACTCAGTTTATGAAATCACTATCTTAGTATACATGTATGTAACCACTATCATAGCAGGTATATGTAACCGTACGTAACCATTATCATACACAGTATATGTAATCACTATCGTACCCAGTATATGTAACCACTATCGTACCCAGCATATGTAACCACTATCGTACCCATTTTAGGTAACCACTATTGTACCCAGTATATGTAACCACTATTGTACCAGTATATGTAACAATTTTCGCATCCAATATATGTAACTACTATCATACCCTGTATGTGTAACCAGTGTCTTACCCAGTATATGTAACCAGTTATAGCAGGTATATATAACCACTACCATAGCAGGTACAAAAATGTATATGTAACCAGTTTAGGTAACCAGTTTATGTAACCATTATCACACCCAGCATTATCATACCAAGTAAATATGTAAGCACTATCGTACCGAGTATATGTCGTGGCACACTGGTCTGTGTGATAGCACTCTCCTCATCACAATCAAAGAAGAGCAGTGTTGTACCCTTCAGACACACCCAGTATCGCTTCCAGTTTCTTCGTGGGGCCAACTCAATTTTCCGTTTCTTGTGAACCAACCAGTTTTTAACAACCAACCACCTGCAATCCAAAATAAAACTCATCAATCGTTAGGAAATAAATACAAATAAAAACACAAAGATACAGTATGTCAAAACAATATTTTGTTGCTTTATAATTGACCTGATTGGGGAATGTAATATTACAGTGTGGTCCTTTGAGAAGGCAACCATCTTTGAGTAAACAAAAAAGTAGACTAGGAGTCAAAATTTAAACTACATGTACTTCAGACTATTTTATACCGGTATATTCAAATTCCTTAATAATTTTCTATCTTATTTTAATTAAAGTCTAGACATGTTTTCAAAATTTTAAATCAATTGCTCACTTGTTTCCCTCATTCCCATTAGGTAGAACCTTGACATGATCATAACATGGTCTGACCATGAGTGGGTTCGAATATGAATCTAGCAGACCCTATTGTCTACTATTCTCTTTAATATCGCACTGTAAAAATGATCCCTTGCTCCACCTGGGGTTGGGAAGGGAAGAGGTTTATCCACCCCATCAGCCTATAGATGCCCATGAGTAGAGTGGGTGGGAGGGAGGGTGGTGTGTTAATCTGTTGATATGGGCACCTTCATAGGATACAACAAATGAACACATGCACACACACAAACACACACGCACGCACACACACCCAAGCATGCATGCACGCACACACACACACACATACACACTATAATTGGTTAACCAAACTACTTAGCTAAGCAGGATTATTAATTAACAAGACGCTTATAATCTGACAACAGTATTAATACAAACCCAGCTTTTCTGATAGCTCCGGCCTGTCTTCCGTATGACAGCTGCGATTCTGACTCTGTCATGGTGTCTACACATCCATCAGTCTCTGTATCTTCTGCATCGGAGTGCTGCAAGTACACCATTAACTAAATATACCATTTGCAATACTGTCAACTAATTCTACAAACTAGAAAACAATACACTAATACCGTGCCTTCTACTTTGACGATGATTAGTAAATAAATGCCATCTCTACTTTGTCGCAATGTCTCATCGACTCTGCCTTGTACAGATATGCATTTGGCCATGTCAATGTGTTGCCGTTTACGTTTCACACAACAGGAACACGCATAAGCAACAACATGTAAATAATAGACCTGATGTATCATACGCTAAACATAAACCAATGATAGCACAGACATCAAAACAAACACATACACACACTAATATTCTCATCCAGATACTCAGATAACATGAAACAAATGTAGAATGATGAAAGGTACTTGGTAAGAATGCTAGACCTAAATAGCCACCATAAACTAACCATTCCTCACCTCGTCATTAATGTATGTAATGTACCAATGTATACTTTACCACACAGCCCTTATAGATATGCAAATAGACTGCACAGCATGAGCTCTAGATGTCATGTTAGTTCATCAAGCAAATAATTATGTACATGTTATGAGCCTTTCGTTCAATTTTCATGCACACCATGTCATCAGATGTTCAAACTCCCCATTCACCTTTCATGCACACCATGTCATCAGATGCTTAAACACCCCATTCACCTTTCATGCACACTATGTCATCAGATATTTAAACACCGCATTCACCTTTCATGCACACCATGTTATCAGATGTTCAAATACCCCATTCACATTTCATGCACACCATGTCATCAGATGTTTAAACACCCCATTCACCTTTCATGCACACTATACCATCAAATGTTTAAACACCCCATTCACCTTTCATGCACACCATACCATCAACTGTTTACATCTACACCAACCACTGCATGATACAAACTCTCCATCTACACCAACCACTGCATGATACAAACTCCCCATCTACACCAACCACTGCATGATACAAACTCCCCATCTACATCAACCACTGCATGATACAAACTCCCCATCTACACCAACCACTGCATGATACAAACTCCCCATCTACACCAACAACTGCATGATTCAAACTCCCCATCTACACCAACCACTGCATGATTCAAACTCCCCATCTACACCAACCACTGCATGGTACAAACTCCCCATCTACACCAACCACTGCATGATACAAACTCACCCTTCATTCCCATACAAACCTCCATATGCATGGTCCACCATCAAAAGTTTAATAAAACCCTTCATATCTCATGCACACTACCCTATCAAACGTTTAAACACCCCATTGATGTTTCATGCACACCACCCTAGGCACAGTACACCATGAAATGTCTGAGCACACAATATACATGTATGTGTACAAGATAGGACAAAAATTGATAAGCATACATTTATCCTTGTCTGAACTCAATATTGACAAAACCTGCAGACATGATAAACATGTGCCTCAATGGATTAGTTAATATAATACCAAACTTGTTAAAAACCACACTCCAGCCACAGGCTCACAGGAAGGGGCAATACAAAGCAATGTGAAACATGCTGTGTTGTAGAATATCAAGAAGGCTGTTAATCCTGTTAATTAACTCAGAAGCTGAACAGGTAACAGCACTGAGCTGGGGATTATTTACACTGCATACACAGCTCTTTGACCTTACTAATCAAGTAGTGATCTACAGGTACATACATTCTGCTTGCTTAACGTCTATATACACAAGAAAAATATCATAACACTGCTACCGGTACATTAAAAAAAACTTCTATAGAGACAATTGAATCATAAAACTATATGTCAACAGATAACAAGAATTGCGCTTAATCTCTAACTAAAAATGTAGTCCAGTAATCTACTAGTATCATCCAAACTTCATCTGTAAAAACTGCAATACTCGTTAAAATGTCAAGATCATGTAAGATATGTTATATAACTTATACTACCAATATGTACCAAGTTTAAAAGAGGAATTACTGTGAGTTGATAATGCAGACTTTTATAACATGATGGTATGCATAACTTCAAACTTCATACAATTTCGCCAGTAAAATGATATCAATATTGCTACGTTAACTATTCAGACATAATACATAAAAGATTGTTGTAAGTAATTTTTAATATATACCATTTGCGAGAACGAATAAAAAAATGATACACATTTTTCACTTTACTGACACAAAATTACAATCATATTTTTCATATTATTGTTTTACACATCTGTTATTATTTATATCAATATAAAAAACCATGACCTTTTTTAAATTTGATGAAAACAAATTTCTTAATTAAAAGGTAATGTTTATTTGCTAAACGACACCAATGGAAAACATTACTAAAAAATCATCTGCTGTTAGATGTCACATTAACAGTTATGTCAACATATGGTCTGAGAAGAAACCCACTGATGCCCCATAGGCTACTTTTTACATTTAGCTGTAAGGGATCTTAAATATGTATTTTCCAACAGACAGGATAGCACACACCATGACTTTTGAGATACTTGTTGTGGTTCACTGATTTGAATGGGAAATAAACCCAATAGGTCAACTGAGGAGGATCGATCAATCGACCTTCCTAACATCAGTCAGACGGTCTTGTGTTGAACTATGTCCTGCTCCGATAAAGTAATTTAATAACATATTGATCCATTTGAGATAAACTAAATATATTCAATAAAGCCCATAAATCGACATTAAAAGAATGAAAGAGATATTTACCCACAAGCTGCACTCTTTTCTACACATCTGTCTTACATGTAGTTCCAAAGAGAATATCAATTAACAGTATATATAACTTAATTTACACTCCAGTGAAGTGTTGAGCAAGACCAGGATAGTTGGTTGGTCTCAGAATCACAAAGTAAACAGCTCAGCCCTATTACATGCCTACCCCAAGCCAATCTGCCCTGGCACAGAGGCAGCTAGCCACACTGTGCAATCACAAGATAGCCAGACATTACTGGACAAAACTGACCTCTGCTGAGAGAAAGTGCTTCACTTCTGTCCCATCACCCAGTTGGTTGATGATGTCACTATGGTTACTGCCCCCACTGCTGCCCCCAGATGACCGTGTCCGAAGGCCATGATTTATTCTTGGGCCTGAAAAAGACAAGAATCTCACGTTTATGTCGTGTTTTGCAAGCACAACACTAAGGTGTGAGCGTGGTGATAGTCATGAAGTAACCTTAAATGCCAACTCGAACAATCCTCAAGACTACAAATTCCACAGAGCTCTGAAATAAATGAAACATGTAATTTAAATTACACAGTATTCTGCTGGGACGCACTTAATAAATATACACACAAATATGTTGTAGAATGTATTATTCATATTTCTTGTACACATATTGTTCACTTGTTGTGCACCCATGTTGTTCACTTATACAAATGCTGTAATAGTGTATACTTTCTGTACATCCTAAGTGTATAATACTTGTAAACCAGACTTGTGTTGCTAATACTCATAGGTTGGGGTGGGGTGGGGTTTGTGGGGTCCAGACGAACACCTCTCGCTGGAGCAAAGGGTCATTTTTACAGTGAAATAGTAAGCTATAAGGGGGGAAAAGTAGACAATATGGTTTGCTAGGTTTATATTAGAACCCCCAAGGTCCACTATGTTCATATTCAAACACCCACCCATGGTCAGACAAATCACCTTTATATTTGTTGCACATATTTGCAAATGTTGTACATACATGCACATGATATTAATAGTATATACAACAAGAACTATTAAACTACTACCTTGTATGTATGCATAGAACTATTAAACTAGTAACTAGTAGCTTGTATGTATGTACATGTATAAGATGTGTATACATACAACACAAAAAGTACATACTTGTTGTAAATTTAAGTCCAGCAAATTAAATTAAGCAGAAATTAGGTTGTTCATTGTATTTGTAATGACTTGTATTGCAGTATTATAAAATATGATATAACATTTTTTTGAGTCAAGTACATACATGTACCGTATTAAAAAATATATTTATAGAACAGATGATAAAGAATTGTCACAATATAGCAAACCTAAGTCCTTTAAATTGTGTCACCAACACATACATTTATAAATTATTGTACTTTGATATACATGTACTTGTACGGTATATGCAGTTCATTGGTTTAACAAAGTGAAAGCAATGATTATATGAAGAAATATTGAAGTGTTCTTACCACATAAACTTCGAACTACAAGAACAATTTGACGCCTTCTGTTTCAAGAATAAATCTAAAGGATTCTCAATATACGGATACCATAATACAATGTACATAAAGATGACAAAAGCTATACATTGCACCCACTGGGGCAGCACGGTTGTCAGTTACAGGTTTTCTGCCTATTTGAATTCAAACAGCAGGAAAGTTCAGGGTGAACTGGTATCCTGTGAAGAAGGGTCACTGATTGGAAATAAGATACAGAACACTTGTTGCATAAACTGCTTATAATACTACCTCCCACATGACATTCAATCATAAAAGGCCAATGTTTAGTTATACAGTTTGAAATTCTGCACTTTGAAATGTTACGTTACTGCTTCATAAAATTGTGAATCATTTCAAGGGTATTGAGAAAAGCATAAAGCTAACGGTGTACACAAACATTCAATTAGTCCACTAAACTAATGTGGTCCAAACACTTAGTGACGCAGGTCAATTTAATGCTGTTGCAAAAGTTACTGTCCAAGTAGGAAGTTAATGTCCTGTGATAAACCAAATGATATTGAATGGCAACAACTCTTCAGTCAATTACCATGAATCGGCAGTAGAGAAATTTGTGAGTGGAATGGCAAGACATTTCTAAAAGTAAAAAAAGAAAAAGGCAATCGCAAATCAATTATGCCATAACTTTTGTGAATTTCAAGATTGAATGATGTCATATTAGAGAAAAGATGTCAGTCCAACGAGTCCAGTACGTCACTTCCCAGGTGTTCACCAGCCTTGCGTTCAATAGCGCGGGCGTTCTGCTACAGACATAAAACATTTTGACACTGATGTTTGCATCTAAAATAAATGAATGTGATATGATAGTACACAATCGGTACCAGTCAAATGGTTTGTGTCGCAGTAGCAAAACACTCGCGCTATTGAACGCAAGGCAGCAGTTGCATGTGGAACAATATTTCCCAGTCAATAGTCTTGATACATGAGGGCACTTGTACAGATTATAATATTATTGTCCTGCATATCACTTATCCAGTAGTTAATAAGAATGTAATATGGAGGTGTATAATTCTAGCAGTGTTGGAATAAAGTGCTTCTAATGGAATTTCACAATTATAAAGGTTGAGGTATTTATTATATTTGGCATGGATCTACTGTTATTGAAGCACAAGAAGCAATAACAACTCGACTGCCGTTAATTAATTAGTCCATACATGTAGCTCTGAAACAGCTTCACTGAAGGAGAGTGGTATTCTGTCATTAGTGGCTCTACACACGGCTCAACAATTACACTAGTGCATGGTATTGGCTAGTTGGTTGTTTTTTTTCTTTTTCAAGAGTTAATTAAGCTCATTTCTACATTATACATGTATACCTTAAAGGCACACATTATACATGTATACCTTAAAGGCACATTCCCGAGTTTTTATACAGATTCCACCCACCGTACATGCTTATCTAATGCTATTTGTAACATGTCTCTAGAATGTTTTATCTTTATAATTAATTTACATCTTATTGTGTTTCTGGTCATCCAAATTGTTATAGTAGTTTAATGTGTACTTTTATCTCAAATAATTTGCATCCTACTAAATTATTGTAGGTAAAAGTCATAGCACCTTACTAAGCTACTACAAACACGTTGGATATAAATATATTGATGTTGTATACAATAGGATGTCAGTAAATATTAATTTTAATAAATAAAAATGATCTATTAGCCAGAAATATGTTACAAGATTTGAATGCGCACAAAACTTGGGAGTCTGCCTTTAAAGTACATGTAGTTCTATATTAGTGGAATCTCAGAGATTTAAATGTTGAGAGTATTCTGAGAGTAACATAGACCCAAGTCGTGACGATATACATTACAATATTACATAGTTCATTAGGATTCATAGTTGATGATCTTCACCAATTAATGATAATAAATTCTCTTCTTGCTTGCAATCAATGCACTCAAGGGAAAACAAATGAAATGATTTATGGTTGAAATTCATGGATTGGTCTTATGGTACATGTAGGGCATTGTGTATTTACTTTATACTATTACATATATTATATTATATATATTAATATATAAAGAGGTCAAAATGTCTAATGAATCGTCAGTGATTGTATGTTGGCAATAATAACTATATAATTGATCAATGCTACATGTAAGTACTGTGCACAAAATTGTGGGGAAAAAGCGAGTTAACTAGATTACAGTAAATTAAAGAATAGTAATTAAAATTCAACAGTTGTTCAAAATGACACATTATAATCATGTGAGCCTGAGTATAAATTCTCACTAGCTAATGAGTACCGTATGTGCTCATACCCATTAGCTAGCGAGATTTGTTTTTCACCCCAGTTACATGAGTACAGAGTAGTACCGTAACCAGTATGCCAACTTAGTATGCTGGGAGAGACTACAGTAGTTTGGCACATAGAGAGACAATAGATTAAATGTGGCTGACAGTGTGGTGACATGTAGTTAGTGTGCAGGACATGGGATGCCCAGTACATACCACAAACAGCCACTGCATGTCTAAGTATCACTCTCACCACAACAAAGTATCAAAGGAAATCTACCATTAGGAATTGAAATAATTGCTATTTGACCTTTCAATGTGACCGTACAGTGAACATTGAGAATCTACAACCTGTACAAAGAGCAGCGGAGACAAGAGATTTATCCAGCATTTCTCACTGGGGGAAAATTAGCACAATTTTATCATAATGGAGAACCAAATTAATTAGACCATAATGCTTGTACACTAAATTGGTAATTATTAGCTGAAAGGTGTTTTAGAATTTTGAGTGTTATTTGCTTTAGAAAGGACTTATGTTCTGTACCAAAGAGAGAATGCTTGGAGAAATCTCTCATCTAGCTGAATGTCAATGGTTTGTGATTGATGATGTTGTTGGGTGGTTTAGAGTTGGTATTATGGTATGAGTAAAAGTGTGATATTTTTTATAGATGAGTTTTTGGGAGGATAACAAAACTGGGGTGATTGATAGGCAAGGTACCACTGGATGGGTAAAAATCTGCTGTGGGTGAGATACGAGGCATAATATTTGGTGGACTTGCCAATACGAAAAAAAGAGAGAAATTATGATGTAAAAAATGTCACAAGTCTTAAATAATGTAATTAATTTATTGTGGGGAGATATGCTTTACGCCATGTTACTGGTTTTGGCTTAACGATTTGAATACATACAACTGTGACTATATGTATTATATGAACTTTAACCCGACTTTCACCCATTGTTTACTCTGGTCAAACAGAGGTACAAATTGAAAAGGAAATTTTATTGACTTGCTTTATTAATTGCGTGCGAGTCAAAGCAAATCGAATGTGGTTTTAGAAGAAATATTGTGAAAGATGAAAATGTCTTTCTTGTGTCTAATCCAGACATCACTGGCATTGACTGATGGCCTCTTCAGCACAGCAGAATGGAAACTCAAGTATTGTGTATGTCCATACAGTTCTATCATTTAATCAAGTGAAGAGTTTTGCTGTTTGTTCTATTTGACACTGACTCGCATGGCACCTGTAGTCAAGCGTAATAAAGGCTGGAAACATTATTTCAGGCAAAAGTACACATTAAGGTGTTATAACCATTTGGATATATATATATATATATTGATATTGTAAGCAATGAGATGTAAGTCATTGTGCCTTTAAGTATATTGTCTATATGTACATATTACCGGTAACAGCAAATATTGAATTGCGCTGTGCATTAAGGTACACATTATTAGACACAGACTGAACCTAAAAGTAATATGTGTATGTAGAGGAAACAATGTAATATAAGTGATGTTTCTCACGTCACTATTTACAAACACATCTGACATACGTAACAACAGATGTGACATAACTGGTTGTGTTAAACATTTACACATACTAAATAGCATATTTCTCTCACTAGAACGTCAAACAACGTATTGAATGAAATCTAACCAATACTAATAGATATTGATATGTACAAAGGCAGTGAGAAACAGTGACATTAAATGTAAAAAATCATCAAAAGCTTTCTGGGATCAAGCTGTATGTATTTTTAGAAAACAAATTACCACTCTGATGTATGCTATTCCTAGGTCTGTCAGACTCATCATCAATCTTATAATGATTAAATTAAGACAGGAAATTATTAATACTGACTAGAGCAGCTTTTCATTACACCACCTGCCTCCATCTGGTAATATACATCATGCAATGGCCAAATTAATTCTAGTTACATTACGCAATACAGTGTGGATCAGCAACAACCATTTTGAAAATCTTCACATGTCGCGACCAAAGTTATCTGCCAGACGAACGAAGGAAATTAACGTGAAAACATTCAAGGCACGATGGTCGTGATGAAATAATTAGATCATAATATATTTGCTAGGATATCATGGTACTGAAATACAATGGACTCAACCAGATGAATTTTGTACTAGCAATATAGGCTGGTTTAGACAGAGTAGTACTGTATTAGTCGATGTTGCTATTGTAATAATACATGTACTACCCCACATCTTATCCCTATATTATAAGTCACAATGTTGTCATAGTCAGAAGAACTGATGTGAATAATTGCAGTACTGCTATACCATATACAGGAATATTGGAATGTTGTATACCGGGTATTATTCTAATTCTGATTCAAATATCTGTAAATAATACAAAATGGAATATATTTTTCAGTTTTATTCTGAATGTATTAATTTTCTTGCCCATAAAATAAACAATAAAATTGAAGTGGCCTAAACACAAATTATTATCTTTTATTTATAGCCTTTTTATTCAATCATCAGTTTTGAATTTGTCTTTGAAAACGTTGGTTGGTAAACCAACAAATATACCTCAAGTGACCTTAAATATTTAAAGGCAATAATTGGGACTAAAACCTATCAACACTGTTAGGGCTACCTTACAGAGTTGTTAAATCACAATTACCAGGAGCCCACATGAAATGACAAAATGTACACTGAAGACACTTGGTAGAAAATTCAGTGTGAAAATAGCCTGTATGTAGTTGATTGAACTAATTGAATTACTCTGTAGACAGTTCTCCTATCCACCAACTGAACTTGATCCAAGCATAAACAGCATTACAAGCAGACCATAAAGAAAACAGGAACATAATCCATCTACTGAGAGATTCAATACATTTTTAAACCAGAATAATTGCAATTTAATACATGCGTTGAGTCATCTCATATCTTACGCTACATACCGGGAGAACATAATATCCTTTGTGTTAATTATTACCATACAAAATTCAGCTTCATGTACTGCACAAAATACAAAATACATGTAGGCGTTGATTTTTTTATACTTTACACAATACAGTTTTGATTTGTGATCACAAAAAAACCCAAGATCTACAATTCTATTTAATTATCGTTCAAGATGTACCTGATTTTTTTTGTAAGATTAATATTTTAAATATATTCTTTACAAACATCAAGAAACAGATATGTTCCAAAAAATTAAATAATCCATTTATTGCAACTTACTTTTCAATGGCCGTTCAATTTCTCACAATTTTTTTTTTATAGGTTAAGATTCCTTTTGTATCTTGTCTCTCATATATCAATATGTTAGTGCAGAATTAACTATCCGGGCTAGCAACACATAATTTCAAAAACGAGTTCATTCATCGGATCTGTTTAATGCTTGTGTTCAACGGATCTGATAAACACTGACACATATATCTGTAATCATGTCCCTAAAACCACCGTTATGGAGGCAATTTATTATAATTATATTCTCCTCTTATTAGAGGGAGGTGATAAATAACAGAAATTTTTTATTTTCAAAATATGCAAACGAAACCATCCTTAGCGTGTTAACCCTTATCCTGTCGCATTATTTTTGTAAAAATGTCAAAATTTTCACTGGACGTATGTATTTGTTGTTATCACCTGACACGGTTGATAGATTTAACTCAAATTAAACACATATATACTATGATGTGCTACGTTGAAGAAGGTACAATTTTCTTATCAATTATTTATTTTGGTTACCATGGTAACATCGGGCATTTTTTAAATA
>JAUTCZ010048047.1:0-11589 GCA_032273805.1 Melanodrymia brightae | reverse complement strand
AAAATATTTAAAATGTAGACTTCAGTCTTTAATAAAGTTCAAACTTTAAAGCCTAATGCAAGACTTGAAAATAGAAAACCCAACAGAATTGATCATTTCAAACTTTATGAAGTTAGGGCTGTAAGTTTAAGTCTGGAGTTCAGACTTTATTAAAGTTTAGCCTGAAAAACGTCTATAAGCTCGGGGCCTGGTGTCATTTTTATGGGGACTCTTTGAAATGTGTTTATTATATCAACAATTTTCTAGTTTTACAGATGAAAGAACTCTAAGCATATTTCTGTAGAAGTAAATGGAATTTGAATTGGTTTGAATTTGATCTATACATGACATCCTGTTTTTAACTCTTAGTGTCTCGAAATTACAACACTGGAGGATATATACATATTATTATTGTCCTACTCTTTGGGTTTGTGCCTAAACGCCCCCTTCCACCAACAACCAAAATGAAAAGTTCATGCTTTTAATAAGAACAACGTAAAATATAATTAACTTACAAAAAAATGTAACATAAATAAAACAAAATATACAGTATATAATTTTATATAATATATATAAAAACAAAAATATAACCCCAAAAAAGTATACAATTTTAACGTTCGTTATAATTTGTATTTCTTTTTCGTTCAGTATAACATCTTTGTAATTATTTATCTAAAACCACATTAATTTTATATTATTATACGTTAACTATTTAAATATATTCTTATAACATTTAACAAATCTTGAACAATTGGCTTTGAGAGATCATTCCACCACTAAGACGTATAAGCAACCGGGGATTAAAGACGATCTTTAAGACAGATGATTGAATCTCAAACACACACCCCATCAGAAAAAAATTACTCCACTAGAGTACAACCTATATAATTGTCGCATCGTTTAGGAGAGTAAATTAAATGATTTACAAGATCTGCGGGACGGTGATTAAATGTAAAAAACGTTCACACGCTGAGCAAATTAGCTAATTGAATATATTCATCAATTCTTACCAATTCAATTCCGAATGGCCCGCAAAAATGACGAGGCTCGTTTAAGTAATTCACTTACAATGTGCTATCGTCTTTCTTGCTTGTCGCTGAATGTTTGTATACAGCTGAACATGGCGTGCTACGCTGGAATGCCATGGCAAACATATTTTCTTATTCACGTTTTCCGCCAAATAACAAATATTGAACTTGATGCGTAAACTGCATTTCCGAAAATTCATTGCGTTAAAGGTTGTATTCAAATATACGGATTTATAATAATAATAATAATAATATTAATAATTATAATATAGGATTATAACAAAGCATTTTTTTACTTTTTAGTTTTGGTTTTGTTTTTGTTTTTTTTTAATATTGAAAAAAATAACCCACAATTATTAGTTGTACGTTGTTCTTATTAAAGTCTTGAAATAACTTTTTTTTTACTATTTCAGTTACTAGCGACCATGCAGTAAGGAACACGCTCGACCGTTTTTATATATCGAGCGTGTTTTAAACGTTTAACCATCTGATCGCGACACAAATGGGTGGTTAAATATTTAATGTGCCACTACTGAGTGATATTAAACATAATGCCATACAGCACAAGTGATCAACATGTTTTTTTCAATCAACTATTATTAGAATTCCAAAGTGATGGGTTTTTTTCAAACCACTATATTCAAATTACTATATTTTGCTTGATAAAAACTTCTAATGTTGTTGAAGTTTAGACATCTATATAATATGTATAAATTGTTGACTAGTTAATGGATGACACCGTCATGATAATCACATGTATCAATTTGTATAGGCCTACTTCAGTAGACAGCAGATATAATTACAATTTTATTATTCTTCTATATTGATTATAAAATTAAATTAAATTAATTTTATATTCTTCATACTATAATTTCATTGGTCAAAAGGTCCTTTTTTTTTTACTTCATACCTCAATGAATTTTTGTTTGAAGCCACTCATTTTCCCTGAAAAGATGACAATTACGCCATAAATTCATAATAAAAAATTATAAATGCAACCAACAGTTATAAATCAGCGGTTATGCAATAAACTATATAATTGTGGGATGTCAAACGCACGGTTATATCACAAAGATCACAAAGGAATCCCGCTGTCGCCACTCAGGCTATTCTTCTTTGAATAACAGCAAGGGATCTTTTACGTGCACTTCCCCACATACAGGATAGCACACATCACGGCCTTTGATAAACCTGTTGTGGATCACTGGATTGAACGGGAAATAACCCAACGGGTTCCCCGCAGGCGGACGCTCTACCACTGCGCTACACCCTGCTCCTGCGTCAACTAAGAGCGGAGTGGTCGTATATCAAGGAATTCCAGAGATCAAAGACGATGCTTTTTGTGCCAACATAAAGAACTATTTGCAGAAAACATCTACATGCACGTATCCTAATTGTACATAAATGACTGGTATTAGGTATAAAAAAAAACATGTAATGATAGTTTAATAATAATAATAATAATAATAATATAAGGATAATTACGAAATAAGTATAGGCTACTTTAAAAAGTAAGTTTTGATAAGAGAAATGATCAAATCATAAAACCTTTGTTTAGAGATTATAATGAAAAGACTGCTGATAAACCTGGCACGTGCCTGAAGATTAAATTTGGAAAGGATTTAGAGGTACTACAAACGTCTAGACAAATAAACGCAAATATGAACATTCTTAATGAACAATACGTAATGCATAATTTGATCTGTTGAAATCGCGTTATTATTATTATACAAACTAAACACAGATACTTTAACACAGGGCTGACGCTGATCTTTAAACCAAGTTTTGGTATTTAAAGTCGAACCCTGTTTCGGCAATATTGTCAAATCATTAACCAAAGTGCACCGCCAAAACAACGAAACAGAAGGACATGGGCGGAAGTGATACGACTTCGGGTGGGGTTCGGTATCACATGGGCCGGACGAGAGCATGCATTTCCTTGTCTTTACGTCACGCCGGAGGTCGCACACGATCTTGATACGGACGCAAAAAGACCAACTAATCCCGCTAATGTACCGGGGAGACTTTGCAGTTTAATTAATATTATTGAGCCAAAACGCCTTCTGCCTTGTGATCACTTACTGGAGATTAATCAGAATTACCGATGAGATAGAGACGATTGAATTTGCTTTCATGTGTGAAAATACGGCTTCGTGTAGTCGCTCATCTCGCGGTGCCGCTAGCCCGTGCAAAACGGCCATTTTGGAAACGATTAGACGCGCGCCAGACACTGCAAATGGTGCGTGGTCGCGTGCCACGACAATCACGCGCCCATGTTTAAGGATCGTCGTCTCGTTAACGAAACTTTAATCTAATTGCTTTCCGAACGATTCTCCGGTCCGCTGGTTCGACACGCCGTCGAATCAAAACGTAAAATTATGAAAAACCAGTGGAGTATATCCGTGTTACGCTTTTTTTATATTATGTAAATTAATGTCACGTGGACACCATCAGGCCAAACGGAACAGAACAAAGCTACGGTCAAAGTAACCACAGAAATATATTATACACCTCAACAAACGAAGAGAAAAACAAAATAATCCACAAATTGGAACGACAAGCTGGTTAATAACACGCCAGTGCTCTTTTTTCCTGAAGAGAATGCAAATATCAGTATCTCACACACGCTGCACGTGGCTTACGCTCACTGTTTTGACTTTGATGTTGACACCACACGTGCGTGTTTGCTCTGTAATAAATCAGAAATTAAAACAAGTGTGTGTCACGTGCAGGTTGACAACATCCGCTGACAAATTGAACGAACATCTAGTTTTCTATAAATTGAGACTTTAGGTGACGTTTTATGTTATAGAATATTGTCCGGGTTATCATTTTTTGAAAAGATGCGCTTGTGTCGAGGTTACACTCTACTATTATTCTTGCGGGGTGTCATGCTCTAACTGTTGTTGCTCTTGTTGTTCACAATATTATTCAGACAGCTGGCTGAACCGGAATCGTTGTCATAAATCACCAAGATGCAACTTACTAGTATTCATTAGAAGTCAATTTTCACAGCTAAAGCAAATAAATAATAGAGTTAATTATTACATCTTCTATGTGTCTGTATCATCAACACAGCATTTTATCAATCAACGTATTACAAATTATCGTGCTATATAGTAAATGTCATGTTTTCTGTTTACACATTTCACTCAGGTGGAAACTTTTACGTTTCCTTTATCGTACCTGTATAATATTAATATGGAAATTTCCCCTGGAGTATCGCTTTACGTGGCTTATATTTTCAAATATTATTCCATGCCATTTGACGTTGGAGGTACACTGTATATTGGATATCATGTTCTATAACAATTCATCATGTACACCAGTACCACACTAGTGTTTATGAATTGTAGTATTGGTACAACAAAGCTGGATATATATAGGAAATAAAAGTATTACCCGGTTGCTTGGTATTGTAACAAGGAAATGGAATAGGTAATGAAATTATTTGGTTTATATTGTCTAATGAGTTGTTTTTCTTCTTCTTCTTCTTCTTCTTCTCCGTCTACTACTGTTACTTATTTTTATTCTATGATCCCAGAGTAATGCTTAGTTGAACAGTCTTGTTTTCACAAGGGGATCGGAGTTGTCTATTTGGGTCAAATCAATCGTATACACTATTATTGTACCTTTCGGGTAACTAATTTAAAGAAGCGTATTGTAAGTGTTATTCTCAAATTAATCATTTAGTTGATATGATATGATATGATATGTAAATTGTTTAAGTAAATAGAGGAAGGAACATGGCTATATAAGTGTAACATATTTGTAAGAAAAGCATGTGTTTAAAAAACAAATGTTTATAAGTGGGATTCGAACATAAAATACTGAATTTCTGTTATTAATAAGAAAAAAACCCCACTATTTCACATATTTTTACGTAATATATAATAAGATTTACACGTATTAACTATTTGAGCACAAACAAGGCTATATTCCCCAACGTATGCGCTATATCGCAATTGGGACTAAAACCCTAAACGCCAGTTTTCGGATCGTTTGCCGACTATAGAATTGGTTTAATTTATGTTATGTTATTTAATTTATTTTTCTTGCGAATTCATTGCTATATGATTGAATTCTCTTCGGATAACAGTAACATTTTACAATATTAATTTTATACGCAGATGGATCGCATTTTTTAAGAACTATAACACAATTCGATTTAACGATGATATCAGTAGTGATTGGAACGGGCAAACCTCTAAGGATCGTACAGGCATTCTATGCATGGAATAAACTGCTCAAAGTTCCGTAATCAATTTGTAAAAGAAGAAAAAAAAAGGTACAAAAATGTAACAAAACTCGTGCTTCATAATAATTATCTTAGCAAATAAAAGAGTTAAACAATAAAACTGTTTTATATTATATTGAGGTCGATGACATGTTTCCAAACATTAATCATTAGTGAGATGATATCGGCGCGACGTGACAATAAAACCAGTCACTTTATTGCAATCGGTCCCGCCCACCAATCCGTGGACAGATGGGAGCGTGAAAAGAGATCCCGTACAGCGTCTAGTAGGCCTCACATGAATTGATATGTCTGCTAATAATTATCTCTTGCCGCTTTAACCGCGGGCATTAATTCTCCCATTACAGTTCAAGTGTCAATGGACGACTTTCGCGGTCACGTGACTAACGACGTGATACTCTCAACTCCCACTTCAGGGAATTTGTTTAATGTGTGGAGCTCACATTATTTTATATGTGTAGTTTTTATTAATCACTGGCGGATTAATATGATTGGTTAAAATAATATATGTTTTGTCACTTTTAAGATTAAATACGAATGTTCTACTCGATTTATTGACGCTCTTCGCCATCTTGGTCACGGTTGTTTAATGCGCGTGCGTCGCAGGGGGCAGATTGGTTAAGTAGGAAAATGGGAATGATACAAAATACGAACATGTGGATTGATCACTAAACTGTAATTGAAATATATGCCATGCGGAATGCTCACTGAGTCGTTTTAATGCATTCAGTTGTTTAAGCACAATAATTGTGATGATGTTAATAGATAATTAATAATTTCAAACAGCACAATTAGTTTTGTAATTCTATTAATAACTTTTATATTCTCTGTATCATCATATCTATTTTCATATAGTATTCATAGTTACCCAATAGCCGATAATGTCTTTTTTCGTGCTGTGGTGTCATTGATATGTTCTCCTATACTACAGATACATGAGATTATATTTTCTGTCTAATTCATGAATTTGCAAACACAAATAATGTTAAGTACTTGATATCGTTGTTTAAGTTATTATGGTTAGTATATACGACAAGCTGACGGAGAACACATTTGGCGTAATTATTAAAACATATTTTATAGCAATGTATCTTAACATTTATGTTGTTGCATCTCCCCCAATCTAATAGAATCCAACAACACACCAAAAAATAAACCATAGCACAGAATAACCATTCACCACCACCAACAACAACACCACCGCCATCACATCACCAACACCCAAGGATGGGGGTGGGGGGAGGGGATTCATAGGCATGCCACTGCTGAAAAGTTTGAGATTTAGATGTTCTGAAATTCAATTTCCTGGATTATACAAGTAAAAGAGGTGGCGATGCAAATAGCCACTAACACCACCAACACCACCAACACCAGCAGCAGCAGCAGCATGAAGAAAAACAATCCTAACAAAACAACAGCAGCATCACCAACGACAATATTTTAAAAATTGTGTCATGATTGCTAATAATTATGTAAATTGTTTAAACAATTTCCAATATACACGTATTATAATATACATAAATCGACATCATCAATCACTGACAAAACACAGTTTTGTCTTTTTTGGAATTCATGCAAATAGAACTTTCATAAATATTTTTGTGCTATTTTCTTCTTTTTATTATTATTATACATTTAAATTCAGTCAAGCTGCATTTTAAAACCCGTCTTGTATAAAATAAGTCAAATAAGATGCGCTCTACATAATTATTAGTTCGTAGATAAACTAAGTTATTGGTATTTCACCCAAAAGATTGGTTGTATAACCGTAATTTATTTTTCCATATTTAAATAGTGTACCTATAAATTATAATTCTCTGTTTGTTGTAAATTAAAAACGAGAGATAAAAGTGTTCATGGGTACATCTTTCGCACATAAATATCGACTATTACAGTCAAAGGAAAACGTTTACACCAACCATTGAAATACAAGATAGTCACGATTTATTGTCGATGACGTCACGACCGCAAACTATTTGCATTTTAGTGTTACAAAATTACTTTAATATCATGTTATGCTATTAACTGTTTTTATATCAATGCTATTAAATGCGTAGATTCACTTTTCGAGATTATCAATGACCTAAATATCTCGGATTTAAGTAAATAGTTACTACATTAGGTCCGTCAAATATAGATTTTAAAGTTTTATTATTACTAATTTTATCTATTTTATTTGGAAAAAGTGAAATTTTATAGTTATTAATTTTTATAACCAATTACATGGATCGTTAAAAAAAAACCACATTTATATTCAATTTCGCCAAAAATTATATATACTCGTAATTATTTTTGTATTTATATTAATTTCTCACGCCAAAACATACGGTAGTTTGAGACATATATATTATACACATTTTTTAAAGTTTGTATGACAACGAATAATGATACAGATAATCTTTGATGTAGACACCAGATGGCAATGCATAGCACAAAATAAAGGTCCATAGTGTATCTTGTATATTTCTTAATAAACCAATAATATAATAAATATGATTATCAGATACTTTCATCTCAATATTATGGACACGTGATTGCCTTTTTCAACGTCTTAAAATATCATCTCCACTCACATTTACAAAAATTCCATTTTACCCAAACCCAGATATACGCATTAGGCGCAAATATATTCGTTTTTATGTTTTCTAAACTTTGATATGTGCAAGTATAATTCGATAACTATCTATTTAAAATAGAACACTTCATGTATACAAATTATAAATTTTGCTATGTCACATTCGGCTAAGAATATAATTAAACTATGACCGACAAACAAACGTCTGGCAACGAAAGTCAAATTTAGCTTTCATGTCCTGTTGAGAAAAACCATTGCCCGTTTATCAAAGATGAGCACGGCTCCAATTGAATTGCAGTGACACGATTCTGCCAAGGTGAAAAGGGTTGCTCTTAGCTATGGATCGAACCTGCGCAGTCTTATTCGATTACGAACAAATTTAGTGTTAAAGAGGTGCCAATGTTGAATATACGCGCACACTCAAATTTCATCACCATTGATTGTAGATTTTCAGCGGATCAGAAATAGAGTTCTGGGCTGAGCCGGCTGAAAGCAGGATGCGGCGTTTGAAAACCGGATGGAACAGAGGGGAGGTCTGATAGCTTCTGGATATTGTAAATTCAGTTTTCCTCGTCCTGTAAACATCTTGATTGCATTACAGGAAAATATCAACGACTTTCATTCTGATAGATTAGGTGTCATCCCGTTTGGCGAGTAATTGGAAATTTATTTAATCAATTCTTAGCCAAGCATTGTGTAGCGAGTTTAAGGTCCAACGAAAAGGAACAAGTGGCCGTTTAATTTTCTTTCCTCAATCTCAGAAGAGTTCCATATAGCATCGCATCCACGGACAATTACATGGTTTTATATTGAAAAGCTCTCCAAGAAAATCTAATTATTTGAATATAAAACTAATATCAATATGCGAGACCCAATTTACGTCACACTCAGTGATTCGGACCTTTTCTTAACAAAATTATAGTCCCCCTGCGGGATTCGGCGGTGAAATATGGTACATTTATGCAATAAAGAGTCTGAAAAATAATTAGCATTGAGAACTGTGATGGTAGAGGGATGGCAGCCTTGTGCAAAGACAAATCCAGCATACGCATCAAGATAAATGTCTCGTTCTCCGCGTTGTCTCGAGGGTTTTACCAAATTCAGCGCAGGCAGACGCCACCAGACCTGCCTCGTGCAAGCCAACTCGCAGACCTGCGGACTAATACACAGACTTAGCATGTCTGAAAGTAGAATAAATCCACGAATTAAATACTCTGTTTTACTTTAGTTACGAATTGAACTTGGAAGAATGGTGGAATTATTTAAAACTGTAGAATCTGTGTTTATATGCAATTTTTAAAACTTGAGTTTATTTTACTTCCTGCTCTCCTCCCAATAAATATCTCATGGAGTCTTTTAAATATGAACGTAACATATATCTAAAGCATTATGTTTGTTTAACAACTGCATCGCCATTACCATCACCATCACCATCACCATCACCATCATCATCATCATCATCATCATCATCATCATCATCATCATCATAATCTTATTATTATTATTATTATTATTATTATTATTATTATTATTATTGTTGTTGTTGTTGTTGTTATTTATTAGCATTACGTCTAATTGTGCTTAATTATAAATTATTAATATTTACTTTCGGGATTTGACGTGAATGTTGCAACTTCAACATTTTCAAAGAAATACTGATGTGTGTACTCTTGATGTATCTCACGACAGGGAACCATTACCAAAACCTCAACAAACTTTGTAAAGCCTTGATAGAAACTGCATTCATTCACTGAAAATTAAATATATCATTTCTTTAAAATTTACCAATTATTATTTTTTTTTTAAACAATTGTCCCCAGTGTTAAACAATTTTCTTTAATACCTTTTGTTGTCCTTTGATTTAAATTTAATGTAAGTAAAATCCGATCATAAATATATACATGTACATGTCGAGTACGATTAGATATAAGTTAAATCTTTACAGCAACATCACATGGCCATGTCATGTGTACATTGTATACTTTTAGTAATTCTATATATTTATAATTAATTACTCAAACTTGGTAAATGTTTCCACACAATGGCTTCTGGTTTCCCGTATCTGATCAATATTGTGTTCACTTTAATAGAAACCACATGGCTTATTCTAATTACAGCTTGTCATAAGTCGCCGATTTAACATTTTGATGGAATTCGGCAACTGCTGATTATTTTACATGCTTCTCAGAACTGTCTGTTTCAAGAGAGTTAAAAAGCAAATTCATATATTTAAATTACCAAAAATATCGAGAAATTATAGAGTAGAGTAAATAAAATTTTATAATTAGGGTTACTTCATTATATTATATAAGAACATCATCTCCTAACTTAATATCTAACATATTTGAACTTAATCTCAGTAATTTATAGATTAGTGTGATATTTAAAACATACTTTCCACTACTTTGGATGTATTGTTATTAAATTATACTGATACACACTTAAGGCAATACTAAAGACTAAAGACTTACTCATTTCTATCATTTTAGCAATAATAATTCATATTTTTATTTATTTTGTTTACACGGACAGAATGATTTATTAATAAAAGGTTATTTGCTCTTAATATAAATTGTTTTAAATACTATTTATTTCTGTTCAATATAACATTTTGGGTTGGTATATTGTTATTTAAGTATTTATAATATAATTAATCTAGAATATACCATTGACATTGCGGAAAAGAATACATAAACTGTAGAATAAACATAGAATATAGATAATTATACTAGAATAAACTAAAATACAATATATTTGTCTTTCCGCAAATATCATTGTTTATACATGTAACTATAAATTAATTTGCTCTTAAGACAAAACGTTGTTTATAAACGTAGTATTATTAAATCTTTTATTAATATGAGTTTTAAAAGTAAACATAATGTATGGTAATTGGTAATTTTAATACCGTTATATCGAATTAACAATACAAATGGTGTTATTTACCTTTACGTAAATGATCATGTATTGCAAATGGATAAATGAGTTTCCTTTACGTCATACCCAATAGGGGTAATTTAACCTTCAGTTTCATTTTACATTTCGATAGATTTTAATTATATTTTCCTTACTTGAAAAACTTTTAATTTCAGCAGACAAAATTCAGCTTTATTTGTAAGCAAAAAAAAGATATGTATTTTACATTAGTGATACTTGTTTGGGTTTTGCAAAGTATACATTCAAATATTATTTTCTTTTAGGGAAAGAGCATGGGCATATTTTCATCCCCTGTGCACATTTCTAAATAGATCTGCGCCTCCCCCACCCTTCCCCCGCACACTGGGCACAAGTGCAAAAACATAGTTTCAAGTCTATACCCAGTGTGGCGAGTGGGATGGGGTGGGGGTGGTGGGTAAAGAAATCGAGCCATGGAATTTAAATTATGAAAGCATATCTGGACTGCACACTGTTAATATTTCTTTTATTGTCAAGCATTTATTAAAAAGTTATGCAATGTTTGAAAGATTTTAAAGGTTTTCATATAGTGCTTTAAAATAATAAAAAGTAGCTTTTGTTGAAAATAAGCACAAATTCGTATAATTGTTCAATGTTCTATTTTTTTTTATCTAAGACACAAAGTAACCTCTGTAAACACCCGTTTAATTGATTTGCCGTGGTGTCATTACAGCTAATCTCTGTATGCCATATATAACCGTAAGATTTTTTTTATACATCAAATTTAGAACAGGCTTCCAAATTCCTTATCAATAAATAGTCTGACCAACATTTATTTTAGGCGAACCAGTCAA
>JAUTCZ010048036.1:0-11592 GCA_032273805.1 Melanodrymia brightae | reverse complement strand
ATGGTCTCAGAGGAAACCCGCTGTCGCCGCTTCATGGGCTACTCTTACCGAAAAACAGCAAGGGGTCTTTTATGTGCCTCTTTCATGTATATTTATATGCATGTCTTTTATTTCAGGTCATAGTTTCCACAAATTTTGCATTCCACAGAAAACGTGCCTTCTTTGCCTAACTGATACAGAAAGTGATACAAAAATGTCTGATAGACCTGGAACAATTTGAATCATTAGTAAATTATATGCATGTAATTGTTTGTCGGAAATGTCTACATTTGTATCTTGAGGGTTGAAATTTACACTCTAAAATTGGATACCAAAAAGCACCTTTTTTTTTAAATATACTGTTTTCGTAATGATGTTATCAAGCATTTATGCATTGACGATTATGTGAGAGATTGCATTTTCTCAGAAAGTTGAACTAATTTTTATAGGAGAGTGCATTTTCTCAGAAAATAAACTAATGTATATGGGAGGGTTTGTTTTCTCAGAAAATGGAACATGTAATTTTGTAGGTAAGAAAGTGTCATCTGTGATTACCCTTATTCACTGTATAGCATTGACAATACCGTCCATCCTAAAGCAAATGTTAGCCTAGGGCGTTAATTTATAGGAAGAAAGAAATGTATAAAATTAATTCCCAAAATTAGTTCAGTACTTGTGATATATTTGATGTTGATAACAGTCTAAGTCTTGGCAGTTATAAGTGCAATACAAGGAATATTGTATGTGTACAGTCCATAATATATTTACTGATATATGACACAAAATCTAAGCTTGACATAATAAGTACAGTGTATTGGTTACGAATGTCATAAAGATCAAAGTGTATTTTCCATTTAGGCATTAAATTTCTTTTTAAAAACTTAAAATATTTCACTTAGTGGTCACAGCATTAAAAGACATATGATGATGTAATACATGTAATAATGACTTAAATTTAGCTTATGCTGGCAAGAGAAATCTGTTATTTCAAATAAAATGATAGAATGAACAAGATACATTGGACTCGGTCTAAAATAGACTGGTCTAACGTTTTAGTGGTATAGGTCAATTGGACACTCAAAATACAAATCTGGTTTTAAAGACTTGAAGCGTAATTAAATGAAGTTCAGCATCAATAAGTTATTAGAATGGTTGAAACAAGAAATTTAATTTAGATCAAATAGAAGACTATGTGTGGTTCCGATTACATAAGTCAAAAACATTAGCAGGCAAATTTTTAGGGTATGTAGGTATTGCAAACAAAAAAAACTTCATGCATCGATACACTTCATTGCATGTGTACACCCACAAAATAAATATAGGGAAAAATCCTGGAATTCAAAGTTCCAATTGGAATGAAAATTAATAATCACAGATAAGTCTTCTAGTTGGCGATATAGGTTTAGACACGGTCAGTCAGCAATGTTTTGGGAGATTTTACTTAAAAACTGTTTTTCTATGGTCGGCTGGGTAACCGGAACCACACGTATCATTGTTTGGTCTTCCCATAAGGGAAAACTTTACCTTTGTTGCTCATCCTGAAGTCAAATGCTCAGTTGCTGATGTGTACAAAGCAATATATGTAGTCATGAACAAGAAATCGTGATGGTGACCTTGAACTACACAACTTTGATTTTATATGTTATTTGTTATGTAAAAATGTTTAGCTTATATATTATAATAGTAGTACATCAAAATGTTTTGTATTTCAAAGAACACCAATATATTAAATCTTTGTTAATTTATATATACACATATTTTGGAAATTATATACATGAACAAGCACTTTATGTATATTATTTTTGTAAATTATTTTAATAAGAATATATTCAAATGCTTACAAAAATTAGTGGAAACAATTATTTTTGTATGATAATTATTGAATGTTGCTATAATTTGCAATTGTTATTGTTGTGATATATATATATATATTTTAACATGTATGTGTTTACTTTCATTTAAAAAAAATATTTTTCTCATGCTTGTTATGGAAATAATAGCCAATGATTGATTAAATCAATGTTCTCTAGTGATTAGACATTACTGTAATTTCCTGTGTATTACCCACGGACTGATGATGTAATATGTTCCCTGTCAGAGACTGCAAGGGAATCGATAGACAATAATTGTCAATGACTTTGATTCATTGACACAATGCTTAAGAAAAACATTCCGAAAATATCACCGATAACATCAGAAATTATCAAGACCTAAACACAAATTGTTCGTGGGAGATTTCATACCCCATATTTGAAAACAAATGCATTAAAATTGTCTATTCAATACACAAGTAAACAAACAAACACATGTTGAATGTTGCTTACACCATATATTGACAGCCAATAGCCAATATCTTTTTCTCATGCTGGGATGTCGTTAAACCTTAATATAATAATAATATTAAATTCAAAGAGAAATTACATTTAATTATTTTAATCCTAAAAGTGTGTATTTATTTGCTGTGATATTAGATAATTATATATGTATACACATGTATTGGTGACTTGGAAAGATAAGTTCTTTTTTGGACAGGTTCATGGTAATATTGATACCGAAGATTATATAATTGGTAGTAACAAGTGTAGGTGGTTCAACACCCTACAAAGTGTCAGTCAGTCAATTGCAACTTCTCTGTGCTGTAAATTTCATTGAATGGAGAAGAGATAATCATATAGAAAAATTAGACTATTTTTCCCTTTTCAGGAGTATGGTTTATCATTCCTAACTACACATTGTCATTCCACCCCAGTAGTTCATTCAAATTATGTGAAAGATACCATCCCTCATGCCAACACAGGCTGCAACTAAAATCTAGTCTCCACTAACATTTAAACCATGGCTTCTTTGTTAATATCTGGACATTAATTAACCTAAATGTTAAAGTCTTATCAGAATTACTTTCCAAAAAGTGAATACACACTGAAATGGGGGTGTTTGTGGTGTTTTTACCTCGAACTAATAGTTTGATAAAAACTACATACTCAATGTTATCGCCATGGTTTAAATAAGGTCTAATCACTTCGGACTCTTTAACTAACCATTTTAACGATTAGACACAGGTCTTCATGTTTTAGCCTATACATATATTGCCTTGCTCATAACACAGATTCCGTTAACAGAATGTTGTATACTTTATTTGCATGACTTGTTTTGTGTACTGCGGTCTCCTGGCAGACATCGGGCACACAAAGTATTTATATGTTTCTGCTTTATACATTTTGTACTTTCAAGACAGTTTGCAGGTACAGAAAAGGCCAAGAAGTCAAGATTGACAAAGTTTTCAATAAATTTTGTTATATAACATTATTTTCATACAATTGTTATCGATAATTGTTTAATAAAAAAAGTTAATCAGATTTGAAGTTCTTTCTTACTCAGCATATGAGGAATATTGTTATCAAATAAAATTCAATATGGTTTTCCAGAGGTTTATTCTAGCAGTTTATCAGAACTAAATTCATAGTAAAGTCGTTGCAATACAGCCTGCCGGATAGCAGTGACAAAATGGCTCTTAGTTGCAAACTTAAAATAATGACATAAAAAAAATAACACAACAATGAATATTTATACAAGTGTTTTAATTCGATTGTGCTTGACTGAAAGCTCAGTAGATGTAAAATTATTTATATTGCATGTTTTGGCAAATACAATCTTATTATAAAAAGGAAAAGCTCAAATCAGGATAGAAATTCCATTCAATTGTAATAATGTAATGGTACATTTTCTATATATTATTTGCTATTCAAATACTGTAACTGCTTCCTTTGTACAATCTAACCACACATTACATATAGCTAATTTCAAATTCAGTATAATTCAAACGGCTTCGAACTGACTTAGAAAAAGAATAAAGCGGATGAATACAAACTGCACAATTCTCTGTCTTGGCAAATTGCAGACAAAATAAAAGTCGAAGAATCATTAATAGATGTTGCACTGATTATAGTATGTAAATTGCAGGTAATAATCAAACTTTGGCAGTGGGCTATATATTAAAATTAATGTATGAATATTTAATTTACTGCAGTATCCTAAATTATATTTTGGATTCAAAAACAAATATTCAGATTAGAAGGATGAATAAATGATCAAAATACAATAACAGAATTTATTATCCATTTTCATTAACGAATGGTATACATCATGAAGGTGCAGGTTAAGATGACATGGCATAAAGGGTCATTTTTACAGCCCAATATTAGGTTATAAGAGGGGAAAAACTAGACAATAGGGTCTGCTAGGTTCATATTCAAACCCCTTCGCTCCACCACGGCCACACCATGTCTACTCCCTTGTCCATAATAAACTGCAATTCTAATACATGTACAGTGAAACTGGTCTTAAGCGGCCACCTAAGGGAGTAGCAAAAAGTGGCCTCTTAAAACAGGTGGCTGCTTAATACAGGTCATAACGCACTAAAATTGATGATTTGGGAGAATATTATAGTGACCCTCTAAGACAGGTGGCTGCTTAATACATGTGGCCGCTCAAACAGGTTTGACTGTATATGTATTTATAGTTAACATTTAAAAATGCTTTCCGGTATAGTAGTAAATAAATATGACCCAGTATGTAATACATGTACTACATTACAAAACCACTGAATAATAAGACGACGATTATGTACAGGTGTGACAGGTCGGGGACATGCATAAAGTATGTACAACTGAAGAGATGAGGATTCGCTTGTCATGTAAAAGATACACGGATGGGGTGTGTTTACTAATGGCATAATTATGTATGCTCCCCAAAATGTACCAGTGTTTGACAAACTTTTAAGACCTTTGGTAAAAAGAAACTTTTATAATGCTTCTTAAGTATTACACACATACCCGTATCTTTTCTTATCACTAATTTAAACTTGAAATGTAAAGTTTGTATAAAATGTTTTATCAATAAAATGAGTAGTAGTGGAACATATTATAAAAATTTGAGATTTTTAGTGTATATACTTTATGGATGGCCCCTATAAACATTCACATTCCTACACATTTATTTGGAATTCTGGAAACATTGCATTGGGGAATTTGCATCATATACACAAATATTTTAATTTCAATATATTAAATCTTCAACTATTTTTATACATGTATATAATAACAATAATGACAGTATTATACAATCGATTCCTCTTATTTGCATAACCTTGGTTGGAGCATCAACCATAATATGCTATTAATCAGTTTATTTCATTAACCATTTGAACATAAAATGAGTGTTGTTCGTGTAATTAAAGTAATAAACAATGAAAAAAGATTCAATAAGTTCTGGTAATAAACTAAGTTGTAAGACATTGAACAATACTTATACAAGTGTGTTCGGTTTAGAGGGGTTTCACTGTACAATGTATTACATATGTTTTGTAATATTTTCATACAACAAATCAAATTATAGTCAATTGCACATGTATGGAAAGCTAAATCAGGAAATTCATATGCAAATAACCAGAATTTGTAACATGATTATCTATGCAATTATTGATTATATTATGTACTGCTTTGGTAGCAAACGGTCTTATGTAGCATGAAAATATGAGATTTATGCTATAAACCAATATGCAAATAAGTGGAATCTACTATATCTCTAACCATGTGTATGACTAGCTAAATCTTAACTAGATTTGCCTTGTTAGTGAGACTAGTATTAAACTGACTATACTTTACTTTCATGACATAATATACTTCTGATTATCGTACAATGATCACGATACATTACAAGCTAAACAACTTTAATATTACTGGATAATTAACAGTTTCTTCTAATACGAGTTATGACCATAAATCTTTAATCATAAATACACCGAAACCTGACTAAACCGAACCAACTTGGGACCCCATAATAAATGTTTGGTTTAGAAAGGATTGCGGTTTAGCTAGGGTCCAGTTTTTAAAAAAATTGATAATTTAAACAATGCAAGTTGTTTCCCTTGTCTTACAATAACTCGAGTGGTTTAACAGAATTATCCAATTAATTACAAGTACAAAATTACACAGTTTAAAAATAATACATCTACATACAAGTACGATAGTTGCTTTGGAAACTTTTCTATTGGTCGCAACTTCTCGGCTATTTTATGTACACTTAGTGGACACAGAAGATTACAGTACTTTGAAGAATACATGTACTATTAATAGCAATCAAATATGAATTAATCTGCTGGCTGGCTGCTTGTCTGTCATCATATCAGGTGATCTGTAATGTAACAGCACTTACTCGATAGCTGAATAATGCGGTCGGCATTGTTTATAGCACCAAGATGCATTTTCAGCTGGAAATGGCTTTTGTATTAGTTCATAAATCCGGTTTTTACAGAGTAATTAAATCCAAATACATTTCCATGCAGAAAATCAGTCCGGTTACCAGAATTCACAAGTTCCAGTTCCCTAAGGGTTTTAATGCATGCAATATAATTATAGGAAAATATTTAGGCCCAACAAATGCAGCTGATTTTGGCACAATTTTGGTTTATGTACTATTCGGTTTTCACAGATTTTAATGTAATACATATGGATCATTATGTTACATATATTAATACACAAATAAGTAAGCAAGAATTAAGAAATATATATATATATATATATATATATATATACATTAGCTAGTAGCATTTCTAGATCACTGATGTTATAAAACTTAAATTATGCCAGGTGCATTATTGACTTTGGTTGCAACAGTTGACATTTATGTACACATAAACAATTGTAACAAACGTCTTTAAACAGGTTAGTACAAAAACATATAAGCAGCTGCACATAATGCCTTTTTCCTATAAATTTGTCTTTAAAGAGGTTAGTACAAAACATATAAGCAACTGCCTGTACATGTAATGCCTTTTTCTAATAAATTCTGCCAAAAGGCTTCAAAATATAATAAAACAAAATATTATGCTAATAAGGGTAGCTAATTTGAAAACATTAATAACATATTTCAAATATAACTAAGATCTACATTTGGAGTCAGTTTATGCAAAAACAATTTTTTTTTAATGCATGTCACATTTCATAAAAAGTAATTTTTAATATCATAAATATTTAATACATTTTAACAAGATAAATTCATAAAAAGTCATTTTTAATAATGTCATAAATATTTAATACATTTTAAATAGATAAAATTGTCATTTTCTGAATCATTACTGGAAGAAGAAAAAAAGGTGTAACAACAAAAAACCAATTGGAAGTAGCATGTGCATTGGATGGTTTACAAAATTTTAAGTAAGTCACGATTATTGATTTTATGTCGAAAGATTATGTCAAATTGTCTATGGGCAAAGTAAGGGTAATCAAAGCAACAAGCAAAAATTCTCACAAATAATGCATGTAATACTTACAATGTCAAAACAAGACCAAATATATTTGGAGTACTGAAATCGCATTATATTTATATATGAAAAAGCCATTACATCTCAAGTAGTAATGGGTGAGACAAAACTGTAAAACAAACCGAATATGTTGTTGGCCAACCACTATTTAATGTGATGAATATAAAATGTATACGGTACTTAATTGGTAATGTACACGTGACTGGGTAGACATGTTCGAATAATCCAGCGGAAATGTTCGCAAAATCCAGCAAAACATTTTGGACAATATTTTCATACATGTATATAAAAACATGTAAAAAGTGTCTTTAGCCCACTGGAAAATTGAACAACAGTTTTCACAAACATTCACTCAGCAGAGACCAATGATTCAGTTTGACTAATTGTAACCCATGGATCAAAATATTTACAAATATTTTATAAGATACATTACATTTAATACAACACCAAAACCGGGAATTGAATTATATGTACATCTTGTGAACCAAGATCCAAGTAATCTTGTGCTCCTTTTTAAAAATGATCTAGTTAAGTAAATAAATGTATGTATATACAGTGTATATTACATGTATATCCTGTATATACACATGTATGTATAGACAATCAATCCAGATCTGCCCTATGACCTCTAGTGGAAAGTGCTCAAACCTGCCAACTATGAATCAAATAGTAATCGTTATGCAAAGCTAATATTAAAACTAAACTCATCAATAGATGAAATACAACTAAGACACACTTGTTAGGTTTGAAGCAAAACAATTATTATGACACGCTAGAAAAACATTTGCTACAACCTTCAAATGGTGCTAATTCGTTCCATCCGATACAAAAGTATAATTTTGTATATGCATGATTAACAAAAAAAAGAAAACATTGAGATCGACAATGTGAAAAATTCAGTATTTAAAGGTGTGCATAACAATAATCCTAAAACAGTTACAAATAATAAACGTTATATACTTAGAATATAGAAAAATAGCAGTGAGAAAAAAAAGTGTTATTTCACTCAGTGAAAATAACACTGGTATTGTGATGTCACATGGTTGTTATGAGTTTCTAGGAATTTCAGGTATAATTGATGTCACACATACAGCATACCGAAGTCTGTGTTATGCCATATTCATATGTATGACATCATATTGCAAAGTATCAAACTTACTCTCATCAATTTTAATAGCACACATAATAATAAGAACATCTATGAAATTTTTAGTGGTTATGTGAACAAATTCATTTGTGAAGTAGAAAAAATACATATTTTAGTGGGTTATGCCTCTAGTGAAATTCTTTTTTCCATCCTCGCTCATGGAATATTTCCTGTATCTACTAAAAAATTGTAGATATCCTCTATGTATTATTACAAATAATAAGCATAAAAAGAGGTATACAAGACACAATTTCTGCATTTTGAGAGCACACATCACTGTAAAGTACAGTGACTGATGAGCAAAATTACCTGTGTTCATTTTATTAAACAAACAGAAACACTTGTACGGTAATAAAGACATTTTCAGCTTCATTGAACAAAAATAAAATGCATCATCACATGCAAGTTATAGATACAAATCAGTCTTATTTGGTATTAAATAACAAGTCTAGCAACTGATGTGGATGTAGCCACCAATAGTGATTACAAACAATTCATAGTAACTTTTTTCATTCAAAAGCAACATGGCCGCCAGCGGTATTTTAGCAAAAATAAACCATAAGAGATATAGCCTCCTTTACTGATAAACAAAAATACAGCTCAAATTCAAAGTCCAAGCTGAAGAATTGTTCTGTGTATGTGTATATATAAAAAAAAGAATTCAACTATAACTGAACACTGGATTTCAAAACAGATAAAAAGCAAAGATTGTATAATCATTGAAAAAAACCTTTAGCGATATGAATGTTGACCATTTCTTCCTTTATATATATTTGTAATGGGTACTGGCTAAATAGATGGGTATTACACAATTACTATTTAATATCATTTAGTAATAACTTATTTACATGCTTATATCGGATTGTCGTCCAAGCACGTCTGTCCCTGATACGCAGTCCAGCTTCCTCGACTGCCCACCCAGAATGGAAGTTAGCATTAGTATCAAAAAAGAAATCCACTGCTTATTACTAAACAGCAGTGATCATGTACATGCACTCTCCCAGTCATGACAGTACATACCGTAACCTTTGTTAACCAGTACTAGGACACTGGTCTGTTTAAATGGTTTACACTTACCCATTGAGACTTAAAAAAGCACTCACTAGGGTTGGATCCGGTACTACGATTAAAAATTCCATTGCCTCTAGCAGAATTCGATGTCAGTACCTACCAGTTTTGAGCTCGGTAGTCCAGCCACTACACCACAGAGACATGTTATGTCCAGAGTTATTAAAGTGAAAAGTATGCCACAAGGGACATAGACATCTGAATTAAATGGTAGTCTAATTTTATATTCTATTTATTATCACACACATTTTATTATGATGCTCGTAAATTGTGTTTTACATTTTTATAGCACTAGAAATAACAATATGAAAGCTGGTTTTAGTTATTATGAATGACATCATATTAAAAAATTTATGATGTCATGTGGTATTTTGCGAATACTGGTTTTACTCAATATGAGTGATGTCATATTAAGTTTTATGATGTCATGTTGCATTTTGCGAAAGTCATGATTACATCACATTTAATAGCTGTCACATACCCAATCATATGACCTCATTGAAAAAAATATTACCCTGTTTGAGCATTGGGGTTATAATATAACAAAGGGATGAATACATAAAACAAATATCTATTCCTTTTCCTATAATAGATGCAACTTAAGAATTGTTTAACGAGCATTACAATCTTCATTAATACAGTGAATTGGATTAACTTAGGACTGATAAAGTATACTGCAATAGAAATAACTTTTTTAGTGTTAGAAACCAAGTTCGGACACTAACATCAAGATGGTTTAAATATTTTCTGGTTCGGACATGCACTTTATTTATAGAGTACTTAATGAGCTTTGAGGCAATAGTCAATAGTTTATCTAGCACTTTGTCATCCTTCACGAGCCTTTAGCAAGTGAAAATAACACCAATTTAGGAGTGCAAGTTAAACAGTATTGCAGAGTTAGGTGTTCTATATATTACCAATTATCTAAATAGGAGAAATAGATCTTAAAAATGAGTAATTTTCTCCTATCTCTCTGTCCATATGAGTAATAAATTATTTTCCTCCAATCCTTTGGTTAAAACACGTACCATGAACTGTTGACAATAAAAGATTAAAATATTTTTTGTAGATATGTAAAAAAATCATATACCGTATATCGCTGTGTATAAGCCGACTTTTTGGTACAAAATTTATTGAGTCAAAGGTTGGGGTCGGCTTATCTAATGAGTCGAACATTTTCCCGGAGTTGTATAAAAGATGCCTTGCTTTTAGTAAAATAGAGTAGCCTATTGGTGGAAGCTTTTCCTGAGACGTATATTTGACATCTAAGAAACCAGTGATCCACGACAGGTCTATCAAAGGCCATGGTGTGTGCTATCCTGTCTGTGGGAAAGCTCACATAAACAATCCCTTGCTGTTCTTCAAAGACGAGTAGCCTATGTGGCAGCAGGGTGTTTCCTCTGTGACATCCAATAACTACTATAACTAATAATAATCAATGTGTTCCAGTGGTGTTGTTAATCGATGTCCTTAAAGGAATATGAAATAGGTGAAAGTAGTGTATTCTGTGTGAATGGTAAGGGATTATAATGAGGTAAATATCGGTCCCATAATTTTAAATGTTCTCAAATATGCCACACTATGTTGAATTTTTTTCGTCTTCGTAAACCAAAGAATATGCCCCAAACGCCTGATCACAAACGGGTAACGAAATATGATCAACATCGACAAAAAAACATTAAAATAATACTTAAGTTCTATGTACATCAGATATTTAATGCATTTATACATTCATATTTATGTACAAAAAATGTGATTTATAATTACCCACTTGACCTGACACTCGGTAGTGTAAAGGTTAATGGTGATCTCAAATAGGGTTAGCACAAGAGCGTCTGATGGTTGATAGGTCGTCGAAGGATCCATCTTCTGGGGACCCACTTGGTTATTTCCCATTCCAACCAGTGATTCATGACTCGTCTATCAAAGGCTGTGTTGTGTACTATCCTGTCGGTGGGAAAGTCCACATAAAAGATCCCTTGCTTTTATTCGAAACACAATAGCCCATGTAGCGGCAGCGGGTAACCTCTGTGATCAACTGTCGATATAAACGTGCGTTTGACATCTAATAACTGCT
>JAUTCZ010048025.1:0-11593 GCA_032273805.1 Melanodrymia brightae | reverse complement strand
TTTGCGCTGTGGAGGATCGATCTCTCGACCCATCCCGCCACAGGCGGACATTCTACCTCTGAGCTACTTCCCGCTCCCGCATTTATTGGATGTCAAACGTACGGTTATATCGACACTTGGTCACAGAGGAAACCCCCTACCGCCACATAATCGACTTTACTTTCAGTAACAGCAAGGGATCTTTTATGTGCGCGTTCCCATAGACAGGATAACACACACCACAGCCTTTGATAGACCAGTCACGGAACACTGGTGGGAACGGGAAATAACCCAACGAGTCCACTGAGGAGGATCGATCCGTTGACCTATCGAACCTCAGGCCGATGCTTTTGCGCTGAGCTATGCCCGCTCTATATATATGCGTCTAAATCATTCAGTATTCTCTAAATATCAGCCTTTGTTTTAGTTTCCATTGCAGCAATAACTACACACATTGTTTCGTACTAAAACCTCTTTTTATATCACATGCTGTGATCTTGTTTGTACATTTGTTTAATTCTGTTCTGTTAACGCAGTCATGCAAGAATCCACGCGCGAATGCACACACATACATACACACACACACGCGCGCGCGCACATTCATACATACATGCATACACAATACCTGGATGCATAATTTAAACACAGACTAAAATGTCATAACCTTTCTAGAGTTTTCCAGCACGACAGATTAACTTCTAATTATAATTGCGAAAGGATACAAATAATATTAATCGTTATACTCACGGAAACGGAATATTATCGTTTGGTCTATCCTGGCTCCTCAGCGCATCAATATACAACGTGTCCGATAAGGCACATACAACGCGAGTTTATCTATTGGAATGTCACCATCAACAAATCTGCTGTTAATGTTAAATCTGACAAATAAACATATTCACGCTCTGAAGTCGTCTCCCAGTGCAGCCCGTCTCATATCGACTAATTCCGGAAAACTGCAAGGCTTTGATTGTCGTTAATAACTATTTTCATATTACAGGTAAGTGCCGTACGCGGGATTTGACTTGAGAGAACGTCAAACAGGTTTAGTTTCAGGTGATCTGTCACATACGTGGAAAATAGTCCTAACTATTGAATTACATGATGTAAAATTAATGTTGTTTTCTATAAATTATTTAGATCACTGGAGAACAACCATTAGTGAGATCATGTATAAATGAGAGAACGTAATAGTGGTAATGAGATGTTTGGTGTCGTATAGCCGGATGATCTCTAACGACGGACGATACATAGTAGAACGTATCGGGTAGCAAACGAATGAATGAATAGATGTTTAACGACACCCCAGCACGAAAAAATACATCGGCTATTGGGTGTCGGTAGCAAACGATGTCAAGTAACAGATAATGTTTAGTAGCAGACGCACTGTCACAGCAGACGTGTTCTATAAGCAGACGATAAATGACAGCAGACGATATTTGTTACGAACGGGAACATGGTAGAGCGTCAGCCTGTTGCTAGATGGGTCAAAGGATCTATCATCCTCAGGGTACCCGTTTGGTTATTTACTGTTCCAACCAGTGAACCACTACTGGTCTACCTGCCTGTTGCTCTATAAGGTCAAATGATTTATCCTCCTCAGTGAACCCGTTGGGATATTTCCAGTTGCAACCAGTGATCCACGATTGGTATATCAAAGGCCGTGGTATGTCCTATCCTGTCTGTGGGAAAGTGCACATAAAAGATCCATTGTTGTTATTCGAAGAATATCCTATGTGGCGGCAGCGGATTTCCTCTGTGACCAAGTGTCGATATAATCGTGCATTTGACATCCAATACCCGCTGATTAATAATCAATGTGTTCCAGTGGTGTCGTTAAACAAACAAGCTGTATCTGTTACGAACGATTTCCATGCTGAGGCTAAAGATGGTATTAAATATCAAATGATATACAGTTACAGAAAACATCAACAGCAGACGATAACTAGTTGTATACGATATCTAGCAGCAGATGATACTTTTTATGACAAGATCGAGTGATTCTTATGGATTGCAAGTTAATAGCTTTTTTTATACAACGTCCATATTTATGCAAATGTCTTGTGAAAACAAACTCCAAACAGTCTGGATTGTTGGGACACTGCGAGAGTTGTGAACGTTAGATAGCAGCTTCAATGTGTTAATGGCATCACAAGAATGGAAATACCTCTTGAATATTTACCGTGTCTACAAGACAACATTTCCTTCCTTCCACGTGTTGCGAGGCAAGCAGGCGATAAAACAGTGGAACACCGGAACAACGTGACCTGTGAGGGTTGCACAACAGCAAACCAATTCCCAAGATGTGTTTTGCATTGTATTATTATACATGCTTCAATCCCGAATATAGCACACAGAAACTATTGTCACAGATAATTGTACAAGCTATTCAAAAGTATTGAGAGCTGCATCACCATCAGACAAATATTAACGCTATGGGGGCCTGGCTCGTGTAAAATCTGTCGCCGTCTATTGTCAGTGATAATATGTATGATCAAAAATGGGTCAAAATGGACAAGGCCTATAAGGTTAAAGGCTCAATGCCAATGCCTAGTTTTAAGACAAATGCCACAGTGCTTGCGCAGATACTGCTATTTCTGACATGTCTGGCTAATGGAGTCTCTTTATTAACATTAACATTTCCCCAGGATTCTTTTAAGGCGCTTACATTTTTTTTAAATTCTACAAAAATATAATCTTATGTCAAATCCATGAGTACACATTTTATAGATTTTCATATGTATTATACATTGTACTAAGTTGTACAGAGAGATAGAACTGAATTTAAGGCCGATACAATTCCATTACTTTAAATCAAAGCACTTAGAATTCCCTAAGTTGATCAGGTCAAGCGTAGCGGCCCCCTACTCCTTATAACTCTGGGGAAACCGTAATATTGAAACTTTATCACAGAAGAAACCCGCTGCAGCCACATAGGCTACTCTTCTAATAACAGCAAAGAATCTTTTATATTTACTTTCTCACAGACAGGATAGTGTTTGATGGACCAGTCGCAGATCACTGGTTGGAACGGAAAATAACCCGAATGGTCCACTGAGGAGGATCGATCCGTCGACCTACCGAACCTCAGGCGGACGCTCCTTTAACTGGAAACAGTAGCGACTACAAACATCTGACTGGATAACCAGAAAGGCATTAAATATACCGTTATTGATATTTCTTAGCAAGAACATTTTCATTTTAATAATTAAAAACAACTATTCATTCACCAGGAAGCGTTTTACATGATAGCATTATGTTGGCACGCTATGTGGCATGCATCCATCTCACACTGGAACCAGGGGCTTTCACATCATACAAGACGGCTATCACAGATCATTGTAAACTGATGGCAAGCAAGTTCTGTAATATGATCGGTTAATAAACATTGTCAATTGACAATCAATAACTTAAACTTTGGATAAAAAGATAAAGGTAAAGTTTGTTTAACGACACCTGTGGAACACATTGATTATAAATCAGCGGTTATTGGATGTCAAACGCGGTTATATCGATATTGGTCATAGAGGAAATCCGCTGCCGCCACATAGGCTACTCTTCTTCGAATAACAGCAAGAGATATTTTAATTTTATGTGTACTTCCCCACAGACAGGATATCACAAACCACGGCCTCTGATAGACCAGTCGGGCATCACGGGTTGGAACGGGAAATGGCCCGACGGACCCCCGATGAGGATAGATCCTTGGACCCATCGAGCAACAGGCGGACGCTCTAGTGGAATGAGAAAAAAACATAATACTTTATTATTTATTTTAATGTTTTACGACATCAGTAAAATTCCGTCGTAAATCAAGTTTGCGGCAGTATTACAGATTGAGAGATTTCTGGCTGTATTCATTAAACATTCCTTTCTTTATTACTCGATATTCAACCCAGTATCTAGTGTTCGATCGTAAAACATAAGTATTGTTTAATTTGCAATCATGCACAAAACATCTCCATATAATATATTCCCTTTCAATATTTAGAAAAACAATGTGGAGTTTTTACCGCAACGGATTCAATGAAGCTTTCGTTAACTCAAGCCATTAGCACGAATACATTGATAACACAACGGAAGCAATTGTTAATGTGCCACATAGAAACAAAACAACTAACGTGTTTTAGAATAGACAGTCTAAAAGGTTTAATATTAGTTTTATAGCCATCTGTATAACTGGTGTAAAAGACGAATTCATTGATTAACCAGCATCCGTAGCGCAGTGGTTAACGCATCGGGTTTAAGAAATAAGTTACAACTAAAATGAGATGAGTAAGTTCGGTGGCACTCGTCTTAAAACTCGGGACTGTACCTTTAATAGACAAGTAACGAATTATCATAATTGCTTGCGCTCATAAGTGATGAATAAAACATCTATTAGTTATTATTATTCACTGGAGTACATGTGGACTATCGTAAAGGGCCGTCAGAGCTGGTTTATGCATGTGCCCTTCAATGGCTTCAGATGTGCAAGAGAGAGCACTGACATTTGAAAATGCGCATTCAACTTTAAAGATAAAGTGCATGGAAAACATTGACATTGAACACATATCAGCGGATATCACATGTAAAATGCACGCTTATGTGGACACTTGGTCACAGAGGAAACTCGCTATCGCCAGCTACTCTTATAAGCAAAGATAAAGTTTGTATGTTTAACGACACCACTAGAACACATTGTTTATTAATAAGCGGTTATTGGATGTCAAACGCCCTGTTATATGGACACTTGTTCACAGAGAAAAGCTGTGGCGACGCTTCTGCGAATAACAGCAAGGGATCTTTTATGTGCATTTTCCCATAGACAAGATAGCATACACCACGGCCTTTGATGGACCATTCGTGGATCACTGGTTGGAACGCAAAATAACCCAACGGGTCAATTGAGGAGGATCGATCCGTCGACCTATCGTACCTCAGGCGGACACTTGCATTGAGCTACGCCACGCTACCCTTATTCACTGGTGCACATATGGACTAACGTAAAATGCCGTCATAGTTGGTTTATGCATACACATGTACAGTCAGTCAGTCAGTCAAGGTTTTGTTAAGGATGCCCCTGTCCACTTAAGATTCAAGCACCCCTCCCCTCCCCTCCCCATGGGCACGGTCCGTCATCAAAGGTCGAGACCCAGTGTCGAGGCTGTACCCATGGGGAGTATGCATGTGCCCTTCAAACACCTTTAAGAACTGAACGATACAAATGTTCAAGAGACAGCAATGACATTTGAAAATGCGAAATTCAACTGTACCACCGTTCAACGTTTAAAGGTACAGTCTCGAGTTTGAAGACGCGTGCCACCGAACTTACGCATCTAATGCCGTTTGTAACATATTTCTGGCTAATACAGCATTTTTATTACTAAAATTAATTTTTACATTCGTTTTATTGATGTCCAGAAACACATAGGATAAACACATATTGATATTGTAAGTAATAATATATAAGTATGTTAAGTTTAATAATACTAAATACTATATTAGCCAGAAATATTCTACGGTCGACACTGTACATTTAATATAAATTATGTTTAGTTACGTTTAATAATAATTATGTTTAGAGTAATTTGAAAACAAATAAGAATGTTTTGGTCGTCTGCTAATTAAGCTGTGTTTTGCCATGAGAATGTATAAATATTCGTTAAAAATAATGAACATTTGTATTTGCACAAAATAGTTGAAGACGTCAATTCAATTCTTTATACACCGTAAGTAAGCACAAGGACAAATAACAACTATAACACACACGCACGCACGCGCGCGCGTGCACACATGCATGCATGCCTGCGTGAGTACGTACGTACATACATGTATACATACGTACGTACATGTACGTATATGCTTACATAATATTATGCATGCAAATTCAACATAAAATTCGACTTATTGTTTTAAATTAAATGAAAAGAATACGGAACTGTACCTCAAAATCGCCTTCTGATTCCGGCGTGTTCACCAGCTGAGCCATGCTTGTGCGCGTGCAACGCACGAGGCGATGACAGACTAGACCGGTGCTGGTTTAAACGGCGCAATGTAAATTGTATTGTTTCCCACAGCTGTGACGACCGCAAGTTATAATAACCAATGAAAGACAGATTTATACAATGTGTTATCCAATCTCACCGAGTAATACGTGGTCATGTAAACATGTTGGAACAATCATTTGCATATTATTCGTTATTGTTACGCTTAACGCATAACACATAAATGTATCGGTTTAAAGTAAGCCGACATTTCAGTGTTAATTTAAAATTACAATATAATATGTCTCCATACTTTTAATTGTTAGATGTAAGTTGATGATCCTAATTCTGAGTGCTACTGCTGCTGCTGCTGCTGCTGATGATGATGATGGTGATGATGATGATGCTGATGATGATGATGATGATGGTGGTGGTGGTGGTGTAGATGATGATGATGGTGATGTTGATGATTATGGTGATGGTGGTGGTGGTGGTGGTGATGATGATGGTGATGATGATGGTGATGATGATGGTGATGATGATGGTGATGATGATGGTGATGATGATGATGATGGTGATGATGATGGTGATGATGATGGTGGTGGTGGTGTAGATGATGATGATGTTGATGATTATGGTGGTGGTGATGAAGTTGATGATTATGATACTGGTGGTGGTCATGATGATGATGATGGTGATGATGATGATGATAATGGCGATGATGATAATGATGGTGATGATGATGGTGATGATAGTGGTGATGATGCTAATGATGATAATGATGGTGGTGATGATGATGATGATGATGATAATGGTGATGATGATGGTCATGATGATAATGGTGATGATGATAATGGCTATGATGATAATGATGATGATGATGGTGATGATAATCATGATGATGATAATGGTGATGATGATGATGATAATGATAATGGTGATGATGATAATGTGATGATGATGATGATGATAATGGCGATGATAATGATGATGATGATGATGGTGGTGGTGGTGATGATGATGATGATGATGATGATGACATCATAATATTTTGTCAATGCAAGCGTCGGTGAAAACTAAATCATTCCACCACACATTTTTTACCAAATATATTCACAACCCACCACGGTCAGTGTACAATGGCAGCCAGGCCCATAGCCAGGATTGTGTGAGGGGTGGGGGCGGGGGGGGGGGGGTTCGTTTAGTGTCTCACACGTGGGCGCGATCTAAAAAAAAATATTGAATAAAAAGTCACAGGTACATGTAGGTGGGGTCGACCGATGCCGCCCCCATTGGCTACGGGCCTGAATGGTCACACTGAGGGGGTGGTAAGGGTATCTTTTTTCAAAATAAATACCAAGCTTTACATCGAATAGCAGATTATTGATTATATATTAAATGTCATCTATATAATTCTAGCGCTGAAAAAAACCAACATATTTTACCTTTCTGCATGTGTGTATTCAGTTTGGTTATTTTACAGGTTGTTTTGCAACATATTCTCATTAATAATGTTTACTGAACTAACACGCAAACTCAGGGTATAATAGGTTTATGAATATAAATGGAACAATAGATTTGAACGCCGTGGTTTGCCTGACACGGCAGGGTGACAAATATATCATCGCCCGCATATCCGCACTATATCTCAATTTCATTTCCATAAGTGCTCGCAAAATTGATGGTGTATCGGTATACATATTTCATCATGCTGTCTATTCTTCTAAGTATTGAAGTCGTGTTATCCGCTGTTTTAAAGGCACAATGCCTAGTTTTAAGTCGATTGGTACCGTACTTGCACTGTTAAAGACACACTGCCTAGTTTTAAGACGATTGGTACCGTACTTGCACAGTTAAAGACACACTGCCTAGTTTTAAGTCGATTGGTACCGTACTTGCACTGTTAAAGTCACACTGCATAGTTTTAAGTCGATTGGTACCGTATTTGCACTGTTAAAGACACACTGCATAGTTTTAAGACGATTGGTACCGTACTTGCACAGTTAAAGACACACTGCCTAGTTTTAAGTCGATTGGTACCGTATTTGCACTGTTAAAGACACAATGTCTAGTTTTAAGACGAATGCCACAGTGTTTGCACCGTTAATGATGTTTGTAACATATTTGTAGCTAATGGAGGAATTGTTTTATTATTATTAAAATTGATATAGTTATTTCATCGTGTTGTCTATAATTCTTATAAGGATTGAAATCGTATTATCGGCTGTTTTAAAGGTGCTCTGCCTAGTTTTAAGACGATTGTCATCGTGCTAGCGCACTTAATGCTATTTGCAACATATTTCTAGATAATGGAGGAATTTGTTATTATTAAAATTAACATATCTCATCATGCTGTCTATTCTTCTGAAGTCGTATTATCGGAATTTTTAAAGGCACGATGTATGTGGTATTACACTAAGCCATGGAGCCTTACGGTGCACTCACTCTGGGTTGGGCCGGTACTGGGATTAAAACTCCCATATCTCGAGTACCTACCAATATTAAAGGGACAGTCCCGACAGTGCCACCGTACGTGCGCATCTTATGCCATTTGTAACATATTTCTGGTTAATAGAGCATTTGTATTACTAAAATAAATTAACATTTACTTTCGTTGTATTGCTTACAATATCAAGATCAATATATGTATATCCATGTGTTTGTAGTAACTTAATATGGTCTTTTAAGTTTTGCCTACAATAATTTAGTACGTACTAAATTATTTTAGACAAAAGGACACAGTAAGCTACTATAGCAATTTGGATGTCAAGAAAAACAGGATGGACACATATTGATATTGTAAGTAATAATATGTAAGTAAATGTTAATTTTAATAATAAGAAATTCTCAATTAGCCAGAAATATGTTACAGATGGCATAAGACGCGCATGAACGGTGACACTCTTCTTAAAAGTCGGGACTGTCCCTTTAATAATTAAGAATACTCTATCACAGAATTATGTTAAAGGCGCATGTAGGGTAGCATCCGTCTTAAAACTCAGGAGAGTACCTTTAAAGGGTTAACATGTAAACGCACGGATGGACGGACGGACGCGACAAGTGTACACTGATCGCACTATTGAGGGAGCGGGGAGCAGCTCAGCGCGAGAGCGTCCGCTTGAGGTTCAATAGGTCAACGGATCGATCCTCCTCAGGGACCAGATGGGTTATTTCTCGTTCTAACCAGTGATTCATGACTGGTCTATCAAAGCCGTGGGGTGTGCTATTCTGTCTGTGGGAAAGTGCACATAAAAGATTATTCGCAGAGGATTTCCTCTGTGACCGATGTCTATATAATCGTGCGTTTGACACCCAACAACCGCTGATTAATAATAAATATGTTCCAGTAATGTCGTTAAACAAATCAACTTTATCTTTATATACAACTGAACAGTTTCCCTGACAACAGCTACTATTACCAGTCTTACGTTCAATAGGGCGAGCGCTCTGGAACTATGTGACTGGTACCGATTGTGACCTATCATAATAATCACATTCATTAATGTTAGATGCAAACACCGGTGATTTTGTCTCGGTAGCAGAACGCTCGCCGTATTGAACGTAGATAGCACACGATCGGTACCAGTCAAATTGCTTGTGTCGGTAGCAGAACGCCCGCGCTGTTGAACGCAAGTATGTTGACATTGATTGCTACATTTAGAGCAACAGGAAACTGCCGTTAGTGCGCCCTCTGGTGGGAACACGTGGCATTACTGGTTGTGTAATTCTACTCTATATGGATATGCTAGAAGAGATTGTAAAATGATACTGTCTCTCTCCACAGGGACGCGGCATATGATAACTTATCATAGTAAAGTGCCAATATGCACATATTGTTGAGAGAAGACTGGCAGCCCCACGTGTATCGCAGTATGGAGCTATTATTTATTAAAGTACGCTTCAGTAATCGGTATCGGTTGTGAAATACGCTGAGGGAGATGTCATAAATAACACACACACAACTACATGGATTTGTTGGATCGATTTGAATTAATGCAGGGGGCGTGTTTATGTATTATTCTTTCCGCGTTAGTCATATCTGTGTTTGTGGACGGTATTATACTGGTTTCAAGATAGTTGAATGGTGGTACCCATCCCACACCAAGCCACCCCCACCCAACCCCACACCCTCAGATATCCCAGTCACTTCTTGACATGCTATAGTAATAATCTTGCAATGTGGTTTTCGCCAAACATGTAGCCGTCGTTTTGAAATTCTAACCATTTTATATGGACACTTGGACACAGAGGAAACCAGCTTCCGCCACATAGGCTAATGTTTTCGAATAGTAGCAAGGTATATTTTATGTGCCCTTTCTCACAGACAGGATAGCTATGCGAATCGGTGCAGTACCTTTGAATCCTACTTGTGCACACAAATGTTTTTTTCCTTGATTTGCACTTTGCCAAATGACAGTATAGCACACGCAACAACTGTTGATGTCCCAATGTCAGGATGGATCAATAGTTGGTATACGTGAAATAACCGAACATGTCCACCGACGAGGATCGATCCTTCGACCTCACATTCCGTGTGTGTACTCTGGGGGCGTTGGGTTATTCCTAGTTTTCTACACTGTTTGTTACCTCGTTAAAGATCCTCAATAACAGACATTGACACCAAAGTTTCCGCTTTTCTTCATCTGCGGATTATATTAGTGCTTACAATATATCCAATAGATTACTTGTCATCCAAATTGTTATTAGCTTAATGTGTACTTTTGCCTAAAATCATATGTCACGTTGCAGACAAAAGTCCAAACACTACAAAAGCATTGCATATACAAACAAACATTATATTAATATTTTAATTGTAATCAATAAAAAGGCAGAATTTCGTCTGCACCTACTGTGGCATCCATCTTAAACTCGGAACCGTACGATAAATAAAATATCTGTAACTATTAACTAAACATTTGGGAAAAGAATGAGCAAATGTAAATCAGGGTAATAACTCTGACTTACTAAACAAGTGAATGCGTTTTGTCCCTTCGCTTAGGAACGGAAATAGTCTATACAAACTGAACCAGAAATGGGTGCCAAACCTTTACAGCCGTTTGGCTGCATCTGCAGACAATAGCAACGATCTCAGAAGTGTTCGAAATAATTATAATCATTACACTTTCCCATTTTTGTTGAGGTTTAAATCATAATTATAATAAATAAACACACCTATGTAGAGAAACAAATCATAAACAAGACTAAACTGGCGTTCTTTTTTAAAAAGGAGCGGTCATTGTCTTGGACTGTCAAGTGCCATGCGAATCTGTGCTGTAGGTTCGAACATCACTAGTGCACATAAGTGGGGTTGTTTTTTCTATTTGTCTTGCGTATAACTCGCTTCACTTCGTCGTCAGATGATTCCACTTCCGCGCCAAAATAATGAGACAGAAGTTTGCTACATTGTATATGTTTGTGTATATTTAAATATCTACTCATTAATGTTCTTTTAAAGCAAGAGATTATAATTCTCTATCACTTCTTAAGGAGCTGGACGTAGCTCAGAGGTAGAATGTCTGCCTGTGGCGGGATGGGTCGAGAGATCGATCCTCCCCAGCGCAAAATATTTTAATGGGCTATTTTCCGTTCCAGCCAGTGAAACACGTCTGGTTTATCAAATTCCGTTTTGTGTGCTATTCTGTCTATGG
>JAUTCZ010048014.1:0-11593 GCA_032273805.1 Melanodrymia brightae | reverse complement strand
GTTGTTATTCTACCCAGTTCGGAAACTGAAGCGGTGGATGATGAAGACGACGACATGCCACTGTCTGAGTTGTGTGATTGTTAAACGCATAATTATATAGCGAGTCTGGCACTAATAATGAGCAATGGGCTGAACAACAGAGAATTGCTCGTAACGTACTTTGAGACGATTGGTGACGGAAAAAACCTTGCAGAACTCGTTTGCACCAAACTGATCGATCAGACAACAACTAACCTAGGCCTATCACGGAATACTTTGTGAACCATTAATTTTATGTTAACGACATTTGGCGCACGACACATGTATATAATTCTGACCAAAAAAAGGATAGGTTTTTTTATGTTATTTTATTTTATTTTGTTTTCGTTTTTATTTTGTTTGTGAATCAAGTGAGGTTACTCATCACGTACGATTCAGTAATCCGGAAATTCGTTAGTCCGGACGTTTTTTTTAATAACGTTACTGTCCGGATTAACGAGGTTCCACTGTAGTTGTAAAAGTTTCCCAAAATTTCTAACAAGACTGATACCACGATAGTTATTCGGATCACTAGAGTTTCCTTTTTTAAAAATAGGCACTATAATAGCTGAAGACCATAATTCGGGGAAATGGCCTGTAGACAGAATACAGTTAAACAGTTTGTGTAGTATAGGAAGAAAATATACTTTGCATTCTATAAAATATTCGTTAAGAATACAGTCCGGTCCGTGGGATTTCTCTCGTTTTAAGTTGTCAATGGCTTGTTCTATTTCCTTTAGAGAAATATCTTTATCCAATTCTTCCCAGACAGTGTTGTCATTGTTCTCAAACACGGAAGTAGTCTGTATAATATTATAGTCGTCAGCCGAGGACGATAGGGATTTGAAATGGTAATAGAATATATTCAGCGGCACAGTAGTCATCTTTGATTGTTTGCGTTTTGAAAATTGTGCATAAAACTGTCTTGGGTTATTACGCTTCAGCTGATCTAACATATTGCCCTCTGTACTGATGTATTTCCTGTGTCTTTTTCTTTCCAATAATTTGTAGGCCTTCTTCGTCTCTCTCAGTTTTGTATGGTTTTCTGTAGTCTTGTCCTTGTTAAAGTGTTTAAGAGTGTTAATGTACACTTGGTAACTTGCTTTAACATCGTTATCGAACCAAGGTTTGTCCGCGTGATTCGCACGTGGAGAGTTATGAGATTTGCCTCTTGTAGTAAACAAACGATCACGTGACCTCACAGCTGGCTGTCGCTTGAAAAACGGAGACATGACCTCGTTTAAGGCATTTGTAAAAGAAGAGACAGCATTGTCCATCGAAGTCTGCGAAATAATATCGTCCACAATAAAACAAGCACTAATAGTATCAATGTTGACCCTAATTGCCTCCTTGCACAATAATAAATGCTCGGGGTTCCAACGAAACGTTTCACTTGTGTGACCCTCGATAGTTTCGTCAGTGACCTCATTTGCATGATTATTTATAGGTATACTCGATACGTCAGTGTTAAGCTCAACATGTAAAGGGGCGTGGTCGGAGAACTCATTAAAATCACATATTTTGAACGAAATATAAACATTGAAAATAAGTCTGAGGTTGATAGTAGATAATCAATAACACTTGCACCATAAATATAAGATATAATACATACATGTTGAGTTATACATATACACATGAAGAGTTAATTTCAGAATTCATGAGCATAATTTAAAAATAATAAGCACAGGTGTAGAAAGTTAAGAAATATTTTCACTGACCTGCGGAATTCAACTAATGGCATAGAAAAATCAATAGTTCCCCATTTTTGGTTAAAACCACATGACAGACAGATATTTAACATTTGTGGCCCATAATTTGAAAACAAACCACAGATGCTTTGAGGCTGTTTATAGACCCGAACATGCACACATCTTTGTGGGTAATAATCAGACATTACACTGACAGATGAAAAGTGTGACAAGTTTAACATGAATGAGATACAGCAAAGTGAAACCCAATGTTATTTTCCCTCAGACCGAGCAGCATGCCTCTTGGAGTTGCATGCCGCTTGTCACGTGGTGCCTATTTTCCTGCCAAAAGCATGAGCGATTCTATTTAATTAAGATCTTCATGTTGTGTCATACAATCGCATGCGGTGGCTGACGTAATCATCTTTGTTATTGATTATTCTGAATAATTATATGTTCTGTCAGCAATGGTGTTAAATCACAGGCACAATTTTGGATAGAATTCATGTTTTGTGCAAACAACAAATAAATATGAAAGATCTCATTTGATAAAAAGAAAAACAAACGTCAATACTAGTCAGTATTATAACTTGCATCATTTTACTCGACATTTAATATAAAAGTTTGATTAAACAGTTGGAAGATATTATATTGAAATAACAAAAACACAAGTTATAATTATTTTTGGTGATTGTATATTTTACAGACAATGATTGTACTACTACTACTACTACTACTACTACTACTACTACTACTACTACTTCTACTACTACTACTACTACTACTACTACTACTTTCATACGACACTTCATTGCGGGTTTTGTTTTTCTATAATATAACGTTCCATTGGTTATTTAATCCTGCTCTATATCTGCACGGTCCATGACGACAATGACTAAAAGGCCACAGCCACAGTCCTTCGCGCACACACACACACACACACACACTCACACACACACACACACACACACACAGACACACACACACAGGCAGACAGACAGACACACACACACACACACACACACAACACACACACACACACACACACACCCGCACACACACACCCACACACACTCCTTCGTAACGATTCTGAAAGTTGTCAGTCCTGTAGGTGATCATCTTCAGCTGCGCAACCACCCTGCCGAGAACAACGTCTGTCCTTGATTCGCACCTGGCCGGTAATGGTAAATTCATTTAACGAACATAATTCAGGCATGCAACTATTCTGCCATTATTCACTTATGCAATGAGCAGATGTTGTCCACGCCGGATGTCATAATGGACTCGCTGTTAAGCGGCTAACAGAGAAGCGATATTGCTATCGTCAATGCTCTCCGCATTCACATGATAAATAGTCTTTCAAATTGATTGTAACTCGAAGCCAGCATGTTGCTGCTGGAGGACGTCTCCAGATACCACCAGTTGCAATAACATTAGTTCGCTTTCTTGGGTATGGGAAAGCTGGCCACGCATTGGCAATGGGAGTCAAGTAATAGTACAACAATTATAGGTAGAACGCAATCAAATGTTTGTGATGCTCAACAGGAAGAGCATGCACCTCGATACTAATTATTGCTTACTATTGGAATGTAAACTTAATATGCAGAACGTCGCATTTAGATCACATAACATTACAATAAAAACAAATACAACCATATAAAATGCGCGGATCCGTGGTGGGGCTGGGGGAGTGGGTATGGGGTTATGGACAAACTAGCCTCGAAATATGTTTGTAGGTAAGTAATATTTTTAGATAAGTAATTTACTTTTAGGTAGCGAAATTTTCAAAGTAATGATGTAACACCCAAGGTGGTTTCCTGTACCCTTTCTGTATATTATAATAGCCTTCATTCTATTTATGGTTTGAATTGATTTCGTACACAGCGATACATGTTTATTTAAACTTCTTAGGTTTATACATGTCTAAATGAGTTAAAAACAAACCAAACAATGTTAACCCTGGGACGATGTTACATACCGTGCAAGTCAGGCAGTCACTCTAAATATCCTAAGAAAATTAAGTCCCTTGGAAAGTCAAGCAGACTTTAAATAAAATATTCTAGTAACTGCATTAAAAGTCCATTGTTGATAGGGAGTCCAAAAAAATTCCGGAAGTAAACAATTACCTGTCATAATAGATAATGATGTCTACGTATCTATTACCAGTCTATTGGTACAGTTTGTCTTACTTACATCCACAGCACTGATCCAACAGTTGATCTGTTATTACTGTCCATGGCTAAGTAACCTACATCTATAGTCCAGTCAATACTAACGTCATCCGGGAATAGCAGCTGCAACGTAATACTTATGGCGTGGATGAGAATTGGGAATGATCATGCCAAGATGACTATATAAATAATAATGCCACTTACGTAAGCTTCGTCTGCCAGTTCTGCGAACATAAATATTCATTGGGAATAACTACATTTTCTGCTGGGCTTCAACATTTACAATGAAGTAATCATAAAAATAAGTTTTATATTTTACCATAAGAACACACACAGCATCCACATTTAAATGACATCAAACTTTTTGACCGACTATTTAATTTATCAACTTTTTGCAAAATGCTCATGCTGTTACCTCCTTCTCAATCACCTCGCCCTAAGCACAGGTCATGATATCGCCTTGATGCCTTCGTACTAGTGGTCTTTTGCCAATTGTTAGTAGGGTTTAATGCCTTCATCCACCCTAAGATACGTTAGAGGGCTGTAACCCGAGAGAACGCACCGACGTTCAGATCTGGTCGGGTTCTCACTGCAGGTTTGAGGTTGGTGCATGGTCTTAATATTAACATGAACAATTTAAATATTTGTTTTGACCCGAAAAGCAATATAACTAGAAAGAACATTAGAACACGTGTCACTGTGTTATGGGATATCTCTAGTACTATAGACTAGTACTCCACTTCATATTAGACCGGCAGCAGGAAGCGGCCATCTTTAATAGGATTGTTTATAGATGACATATTAGGTGAAGCTTGCGTTGCATATTCTGTGAGACGTCAGTAGCCTGAAGCCTGACATTATGATCTATTGATTCCACCAGTCTGATTGACAGACAGCGCATTCCAGTTAGCACATATTGAAGTGCAATCACTTGCTTGTGTGCAATCTATATAAATAATCCATTCTTCCTCGCTCTATTTTCTATTTAACTGCTCAGGCATCATTACTTACTCTAAATCCGTTTATTTTGATATTGTTCATTTTATGCGATGCTATCATTGGTAAACTATTCTGTCACCGTGGACTATTATGTTGTTGTTTATTTAATTGGTTATATCGCAATTACTATAATTTGATGTTGTTGAGGATTCTAAGGTATTTGTTTTAGGACTATGTTTTCATAATGTTACTTGTTGAAGAATCGGTGGGGGTAGAGTTGCCTCTAACTACGGCGCTATATATACCCAGAATAAAAGTTCAAACGTAAAATATAATTTGTAAAAAAGAAGAATGCGATCGGCGGGACTAGGTATGCTCAACTTTCAATTTAAAAAAAAATTAAAGTTCATAATATTATGGACTTACATTTTATTACTTACAATTTCGATATGTGTATATCCAATGCGATTGTAACTTAATATAGTATTTGGACGTTTACCTACAATAATTTAGTACGATATAAATTATGTTAGGCTAAAGTACACATTAAGCTACTATAACAGTTTGAATGATCAGCAACACATGAATATGCATATATTGCTATTGTAAGCAATACGATGTATGTAAATGTTAATTTTAATAATAAAGCATGTTCTGTTAGCTAGAAACATACAAATAGCATTAGATGCGCATGTATCTGTTCTGTAAAATCTCTAATTACATGTAACATTATTATCTTTTGCAAATTCTCTGTCGAGACCTTGTTTGGTTAGTATGGTCCTTGAATAAGTAAAACATATTAATTTTAGTAACAAGAAATTCTATATTATCCAGAATAATGCTACACAAAACATTAGATAAGCACTTATCCGTCTTAAAACTCGATAGTGTATACATTTATATTTAATAATAAAACATGTTTAATTAGGAAGAAATACGTTACGAGTAGCATTAGATGCGCAAGCACGGTGGCATTCGTCTTAAAACTAGACAGTGTGCCTTTAACTCGTCCTTGGAACGACGCATAATTATAAACACCGCATATTATATTACATGTATATGATATTATAATGTGTTAACCTCACTTGTGCTGTTTTTATTAACTATTCTGGTTTTAATTTTTATGAGTTACTGCGATGGCTTTACTGATCCCTACAAACAGCAGCTGTTCTATTCATACAAACTGTGGCAAACTGTAATCAGCAATATACCTGAGCCGTTCACGGTTATTTAGTTCAATCTCATTTATAGCAAAATATTCAACAGATCGACATGAAAATTGCGGGGGAAAACACATTACGATAATGTTAATTGTTCAATCCAACTAACTAACGAGCGACAAACACAGTGTTCTTCCGAGTATTGATTATTGCTTTTGTAAGTGCGAATTATGGCGAAAGTGAGATCAATTATAAGTCTTGCTCAATAAACATATCCTGGCCTTCTCTTCAGGCGCACTATTGTGTAGTTTTGCTGTTAAAAGAATTGTGTTACTGATTGTTTGACAACTCAAATACAACACTGATTTAAGCAAACTCTCCATAGTCACCTACTAGTGCGTGTGTTTATGTAAACTGTGCTGAATACTTTAAACTAAGGATAGGAAGGAGAATAATACATGTAAATGAGTAGCCGTTAGATATCATTTATCTTGCAAAGAGTTATTATAAAACGTATCTAACGAGAACAAGTGAGTTAAATACGTGTTTAAGCAATGTGTTGCAAGACAATACTTATTTGTTTAACAGACACGTGTCTAGTATATATTATTGCGTAGACTGCAAAAGTGACATATATGGATTTAAATGTTACTACAATTCCCCATGACACACTTAAAAAACGGGGTATTTGTAACTAAAAGGAAGAGATGCTTGAGAAGAGAAATTGTATGTGAAATACTGGACTTCCTGATCATAAACACAATGTCATGTTAAATTTGAGTATAAGACATATAGACAAGAAACTGAGATCCCCATTGGCACTACGTGTGTTTGACTCTTAGCCGATTTGTTACTGTATGCATATATGAATCAGAATTTCTAACTAATATGGAAAAATCGAAATAAAGTGGTCTAGTCAAAAAGTTCAATTTTATATATTTCAATAAGTGTAGTAGGATAGCAGATAACATTCCATTGATTTTCCCACCAGAATTATACCCCGTTATATATGAACGTTTCACAAAGTGTTGGAAATTAATACACTTAGGCGGTACTGTCATTTGTAGTTTAAAAGCGCGATGCATTATTTTTTAAATGAGTTTACGGTATGCATCCTGCAGCTTAAAACTCTATATCTAAATGATAAATGATATGTAACGGCTAGCAGTATGAGCACTTATAAATTACCGTTAAAACAATAATAGTTCCAGACACTAACAGAAAGACAGAATTTGTATTGTATTGTCTCACTCACCATCTTAATCCCAGTGTCTCTAAATAATAATTTTCAATTCAATTGTCAATTGCATTAAAACATCGTAAGAGGTTGACATAGATGTGTGTATGTGGGTATATAGTATTATAGTCTATATTTGAATGACTCGTGGCGAATGATCGATACTTCTTGTCTTGGTGCTAAGCTCATTAGTGTTGATCTTGCACTGTTCTTCGTGTCTTGTCAAAAGCTGCCGCAAATTGCTTTCTCGTCGTGTAATGTAAGTCAATATAGTGAACTAAATAGATGAATGTTGTATTATACTGCAGTTCAGGTTAGTGCTAGTACCATTACCTATATAGCGATATAAGATTACTTGACTGTACCGTTACCTATATAGCAATATAAGATTACTTGACAGTACCGTTATTACATATGTAGCAATATAAGATTACTTGACAGTACCGTTACCTATATAGCAATATAAGATTACTTGACAGCACCGTTACCTATGATATATATAAGATTACTTGACAGTACCGTTATTACATATGTAGCAATATAAGATTACTTGGCAGTACAGTTACCTATATAGCAATATAAGATTACTTGATAGTATCGTTACTTATAGCAATATAAGATTACTTGACACTTACCGTTACCTATATAGCAATATAAGATTACTTGACACTTACCGTTACCTATATAGCAATATAAGATTACTTGACAGTACCGTTACCTATATAGCAATATAAGATTACTTGACAGTACCGTTACCTGTATAGCAATATAAGATTACTTGACAGTACCATTACCTATATAGCGATATAAGATTACTTGACAGTACCGTTACCTATATAGCAATATAAGAAAATGTTGGTTTATGTTTTGCAATAAAACAAACCTGAATTATATAATTGTCACCAGAAACAAGGCTTAGATATACATGTAGGTGTGAGGGTGGACTTTGTTTAATTGGTTCAGCTTCCCTGGAATCCACTTTCGCAAACCGCTTTGGCTGTGATTCGTGAGTACATGCCATATTCCTTCGACCTTGCCTTATGCAGAAATATGCATTTAGTCATGTCAATATTTTGTAGTTTATATTTAAAAATCCAGAAAAAAAATCTTAAATTTGAAACTATTCACTTCCATGCCGAAATATATTTAGATCATTGACCTTAGGATGATGTTTTGTCACCAAAATGTTCTTTCTGTACTGAATTTCAAACCAAAGGCACATGGATACATTAAGTAAACATTAATCAAGTCGACGAAAATCAATTCTGCCTCTAATCTTCTCGCGCAAAAAAAAAGAAAACAAACACTTCTCGATGATTGAACATTTCAACGTTAGAGAAGCCTTAAAGTACACTATCATGGGAGACCGACCCGCTTGGATTCACTCTTGTCATGGATTCCAGGTGATATAATATTAATGGATACTAGACAGCCAAGAGTATAAGTACATTTGACACGCTCACCTCATGCAGTGGTTATATGATCACTTTATTAAAGAACAAGTTGAGTTGGTTCGAGTTCCTTGTTCATTCAGACTGCAAAGATTACTTTTTAGCAGAAAGCGACTATTGGCAAGTCAACGTATATGATGGTCCAGTCCTTATATGAAGACAGTCTAGAATCAAGGCTCAGAACATATTGCGAGGCAAATCATTGTAAGCAAAAGTTCATACTTGTTATAATACTACTATAAGTTATAATAACTATTCGTATGACCATAAACAGTTGGCATATAAACAGATATTGATATGCTAAGCAAGAAAATGTAAGTAAATGTTAAATATATATGTTAATTTTTAGGCGCTATTAGCCTTAAACTTGGATATGTAGCTAATTATGACCTGTTAACTATTATATATTTTACATATGTGAATCATAAGTCTAAAAATATATTTATTTATTTATGCATTGCAGACTACATAAAATATTTCAGGTGACCGCTTTCTAATTGGATAAATATTTTACTGGCGAGTTTAATGTTAAATTCACACATTTTCGTAATGGAGTCCGTAGAATCCATTTTCTTTTATGTACCCTGGAGGCATCACGCGTGTCTGTGTCCAGATACCACATTAGCATGTAAATCATACATTTGTGAAAAACCTTAAGTGGATCTTTTCCATTCGTCACCGTGTTGCAAGGCGCATGGCCTGTAATTAACTACATCGTCTCAGAAGATGGGATTTTCATAAATTTGAGGAAACAGTCTATAATTGCCGTGACATGGTAAGACGTACTGTTATGCCAATTGAATGTCTTGCCTGTCTTGAAAGTAGACACACAGAACAAACAGACACCCACACACACACACACGCACACACACCACACACCACACACCCACACCCACCCACCCGCACACACCCACACCCACACACACACATACACGCACACACACCCACACACTCACACCCACACACCCACACACAGGCACACACAACCACGCACGCACGCACAACCACACACGCATGCACGCACACTCACCCACACACACACGCATACACGCGCGCACACACACACACCCGCACACACACACACGCACACACCAACACATAGGCACACACAACCACGCACGCACACCCACACGCATGCACGCACATACGTACGCACACTCACACGCATGCACGCACATACGTACGCACACTCACACGCACGCACAACCACACGCACGCACACACACACCCACTCACACCCACCCCTACACACGTATAGTGACGGTATACATAAAAAGCACAATTTTCAACATAACATATTTTATGAAATTGGTTTGTTTCAAACGAAAAGTTATGCATATGACGGGTGTCACCGGTATGGCGGTATGCGCTCAGCCTTTCGACAAAAATAATATTGAGACGATGTCGAGCTCGACAAGTAACTAACTATACAGGAATTCGTTAATACAGAGAGAGGATTTCTACGCCTTTTAAGTGCATATGGAAAATATGAGTCACTCAGGTGGCGTATCTTTTTGTCCTCACGACTAAAATATTTCCTGTATCCACTCAAAGAGCGAAGTTCTATTTATGATGAGCGTTAATTAGATGCTTACCACACGTCGTATTAAATAACAACAATATAAACACAATACGTTTTAACTGTTTGGTGACAAACAAACTTTCAGTGTTTGACCCAGTGACCGTCAGACGACGTTTACTATTGAGGAAACAAAGCTCTTCTGGATGCGTTCAGTTTGAATGTGGTAGATATTCCCAAGGTTTGATTTTAATGATTTTGTTTATTACAATCAAATACAAATGCTTATCCCACATGTCTCCTTGTGATGGATTCTTATAACGTTCACCGAATGAAATATTTCTTCCTCTCTAACATTTTTCTATATTTTAAGCATATAATAGTTATGGTTTAACATGAAGATTTTACTTTGGAATTTTTTGTGAGAAAAATAACACATAAAAAACAGCTTTAGTTCCAATTGTTTCGATTGTTGAAAAGTTGACTATTGGAATTAACCAAGTTGAGAACTGCGCATGTTCCACATCCTATGCGAGTCATGCTTGGACAGAATTCGAGACACGCCCAAGTGAAGCCAGCAGTGAGAAGTGATCCATGGTAGTCGGAGTGGAAATGATATGAAGCATAAACAAGTCTAAAATGATTTCCCGTGTTTTCTGTAGTGCTATTGATTGCAGCTGAATGTATGTGATATTTGGAGGCAGCAATAACAAACATCAAACGAGAGATCTCTTGTGAGATCTGTGAAGACTGACTTCACAAGCGTACCGCAGTTGACGTGTGTTCTTTATGCGATTACTAGTCCATGGAGGCATATTGAGTTGTACTAACAGTTGGGTCAATTGTTGTTTCATTATGTCTTTCTCCTCATTTGCAAATCGATATGAGAAAATTGTATTATCTGTCGCGTGAGTTGCTTCGTGTATATTATGGTGTTCTTGACAACACACACTGTTTATGATTAATAATATAAAAAACAAACGTTCGGTCTATTTGTTATCGACCCTACAGGCTACTAATCCTAATGAGATTTCATCCCGTATTTGTTGTACGTTAGAATGGAAGTGTTGTGTTGTTTCAGAAAAATAATTATTATGGTGATTATTGTTTGCTTAGATTAATATATTTTCAACAAGAACTATCCTTAAAAAGTGCATGTATGTATATAATTATGTATGTATATAATTATGTATATAATTATGTGTGTGTGTCACTCTGTGTGTGTGCGCGTGCGTGTGTGTGCGCGCGTGCGTGCGTGGAGAACCGAACCAGAACCCTCTGTGTAAGAGTCAAGTGCTCTACGAACTGAGCTAAGGGGAAGTTCTCTCTAGCTGAAGCCAGTAGGAGCTCTTTATATCAACACTACTACATACTACCCCCTCAAGTGAAGATACGTCCCGGAGCTGTGGG
>JAUTCZ010048003.1:0-11598 GCA_032273805.1 Melanodrymia brightae | reverse complement strand
CGCTGTGGAGGATCGATCTCTCGACCCATCCCGCCACAGGCGGACATTCTACCTCTGAGCTACTTCCCGCTCCTACACTGGTAAGAAATCTCATGCTAGATCATCCAGTCTGAGTGGTCGACTAGAGGTTACAACCTAAAAATCTCCCCAATTAAATTTATTTAAATTGTTATTGCAGAGCAGCCGACATACGACGATATTGTAAAAAAAACATTGCCAAACGTGTGACGTTTATGCATTTTTGTTTTTTATTAATCATAATAAATGAAATATTAAAGATTTTTTTAATTATTACTATTTTTTTGTGTGTGCAAAAATCCAACATGGCCGACTTTCGAACTTCGGTAAATGTATACAACGAACTACTGATATAAAGAACCAATGTTCCTGGTCCCTTACAGTTCGTTATAAGAGTACTTTACTGTATTTGTTTTGTGCTAAGGGCAGATAACTGAGGAATATCTCCCATTAAACTAAAGTTGTTGGTTCTACTAGTCATGATTATGTATCTCTACATGTCCAAATTCTACAAAGTGACCATAGCTACAATCATTCTTATTGGCTTGTACTTATACATGTAGTTATAGTTAAGACTTATCAGTTTGAGTCTGAAGTTTTTTTAATCTCGTGACTAGCTACATACAGCAAAACTATACCAGAACTGTATAACATATTAAAAGTGAGGCCCATGTGAGAGATAATTCAACACAAAAATATTGTCTATTTTTCAGAGCTGCAGAGACAGATGGTGGACTGATAGCCAGAATGAGACTGCCTCGCTTTATCAACCCATCAGTGGTCAGTCCTGTTTGTTTATATTCAAATACTGTAAAACGGATATTATTCGTATACATAATTTTTACATTCTTTGCCTTTGTAATTTAACTGTGTATATAACAATCATGCATATAATTACTGGTAATGCTAGCTATCGAAAACAAAAAATTGCAATGCCAAAATTACGTAGTTTTTTTTCGAAATAGCAAAACTTTACACGAATATTATCCGTTTTGCAGTACCAATTCTTTCTATTTTGTCATGAGATCTAGAAATCACATTCAATGTCAAATACAGGGTGATTTCTACACATGGTCTGAGAAGCCTACATAGGCTACTTTGTTTGGATTAGCAACTACTGATTTTTTCTATGCATTTTGCCCATATATGGTAGCCTTTGAGGTACAGTTGTAGACTACTGGGTCAAATAGGAAAACCTAAAGGTTCTGAGTCCTGGTAGGAAACCATTACAATGAGCTTCAGTCGTGTTATTAACAGATGTAAACTATATTTCTGTGTTTAGGGCTTGAGATCGTACTCCGCGTACCGTGCAGCTGGTCAGCGTCTGCTACAGGGGATCAGAAAGGGAGAGTACTCTAAGACAGACGTATATTTGGGTCATGTGCCGCTCACTAGAGATGAGAGATCAGACGTCATGATGATCACAGACAGGTTCGTAAACAAATATCTACAGGTTTTGAAATAAATTTTTAGATTTATTTGACGGTGTGAATCTTTTTAGCATTTGTGTATGAGAATAAATTAGTGTCAATATATAAGTAAGCATTTTATATTAAACAACTATATACTTTAGGGCATTTTGTAAAATTGAAAACTTTAAATTGAATACAAAATTTGAGAAATTTAGATCACAAAGAATTAAAATGTTACAAAATATAGCTAATGAAGGGAAGAAGTTGATTGTAACTTTTTTGAACATAGATCCACTCCTGGAACTATTTTAAAAAAACAAAAATTCTATGAAAATGTTTTTGGATTGTACGAACACTTCCTCTCTATTAGATGTGTAATAGAATTGATGACTTGGCTGGTGACAGATAGATTGTCTTTAATACACAACCTCTACATATGTTTTTCACTGTTGCAGACATCTACTAGTTTTAGAGAAATGTCGTATCTGGGGTGGCTGGGATGTTGAATGGGAAGCAAACATTGACCAGATTCTCGGTGTGCCAGCCATTGTGGAGGACAAACTCGTCTTCAAAGTCAAACGGGTTTGTACACATTGTCAGCTTTGTCTGTTTAATTATATATAATTATTTAGATGTTTGTACTAAACAAATTAATGGCAGAACATACACTTTTCAAATTTTATCATATTTTACTTTTGAATAACAGAAGTACAATTACAGCTTTAACAGACTTAAACGTTTTCATTATTAACAGATTTGTCCAAATGTCACAAGGATTCTAAAATTTCAAGTCGTTTTTTAATTCAAATGTATTATGAAAACATATAGCTTATCGTCACCTAATTAAGATGAAGTCGTAAATGACAATGTAAAACTTACGACCATATTTTAATTAGGTGATGTTATGTACAACTAACTATATTATAGACTTTAATGTAGTTTCTAGTGCCAACAATTCTATATTCAATCTGCATCATAATTAGACTCTAGTCCGACCAACAATTATATCATGGTCTAACATTAAAATAATTGTAGAAAATAAAATGTATCCATTATTTTTGCTATTTTTCTTTAAGGAGGAATCAAGTTTGAACCTGTTTTCTGGAAATGAACAAGAGGTCCACAGTCCAGAGCCAGAAGTATTGCTGTGGATACAGAAACAAATAGAAAATGTCATTCGATACAAACAGCAGTGAATTAGCAAACCACTAACCTATTCTGCTTCAACATCTGTATCATGAGTTATATATAAACTTCGTGCTCTGCTGTGTTCTTGAGGATAAACATATGTTGACCAGAATGAAATATATATGTTATGTATATATATACATATCTGTATATCTGTACATGGATGTTACTGAATAAAACTATTAAGATTTGAATATTGTAAATAGAGCACAGAAATGTTATTGTCACAAGACCACGGTGATGTTAAGTGATTAAATCACATATCACTAGGCTGGAAATGATTATTTCTCTGTGAAGGAAGTCTCAAGTGTGTAGACATAGAGGAAAATGATGACATCGTGTTTATTTTAGGAAAGGAAGGCAAATGTTTTCATTTGCTTTAAGTATATTCTTTGTGATATTTATGCTTGTTATGGCATATTTGTTATGTATATTTCATATTGTTTATTGTGATCTCATCGTTAATTTATAGATTTAGTTAATGTTATTGTAATGTTAAGTTGTTCATCTATAATAATGATCTGCCCAGCTTCATGCATACTTCCGTCTATTTTCCATGCATTCCCTGTACCCATCTGTTGGTGTTAAAAGTGCAAAAAATTATTTTTAAATCATCATTAAGCATTTTTGTGTATAACAATATTGATTGCCACTTTGTTTTCTTGTCCATTGTCTATTAAGCATGATTAATGAAGATGGAAAGATGTTTTCATACATTGAGTTATTACTGGGTCAACGTGTGCATCTTTCTCTGTAATGTATTTTAATTGTTTAATTATCATGTAGCTTATTTATTCAAAGTACAACTTCTGGACACTCGGGATATAACACATTCATGGAATAGAATAGGAGTGTTCATTTTTACATCAATCTTCTTTACATTTTTAATGCAAATATACAGTCGTTCTTTGTTTTAAAGGCACTGTTTCGAATTTAAGATGGATGTCTTAAATCATGCGGACCCAGTGTGATTCAATATAAATATTATCAAAAATATCAAACAGTATCGAGAAGTAGAATGATTTTTCTACAAAACCGAAACACCATACACACAAATTGACACTATGGGCTCGTGTAAGACAATCATATCTTTCCAAACTGTTGGCATCAATCTTAAACTCGAACCAGCTTTAATGAAAAAATAGACAAATCTCTTTGAATACTCTTTTTACCTTTTCTTGTCATATTTTCTACTTATTGTTTTTAACATTTCTATACATGTATACATGTATGTACATACATACATACATGTATTTTTTAATTTTGACATATCTTAATTTGTACTTTTATTCAAGTATATTGCTTTGATAATCATTTTGGTTTTTATTATCTATACACACATGAGAAATATCCATATACCGGTACATGTTAAACATATGAAGTTATCCGAGTTAGACGTATTATTGTATTCATATTCTCAAATTTTGCATGTACATGTAGCTCTTTTTCATATGTACCGTACCTGTGTTTAGTTAATGCAAGTCTGTATAATTATTTGTTTTAAATATAGTTGGTAATACTCTCATTTTTCTTATGTTAATGTTTTATTTGTAAGCTGGATATCTTTGTCGCAATACAGACCTTTTCTCTGATCTCATTTGTTATAAACACAAAACATGAAATCATTTATAATATTATTGGTGATTTGCAAATATTGCTCGATTTTAATTATGGTACTTGCTGTAGGCTTGATACAAATGGCTGTTGTCGACATATTTTACCGATAGCAGTTTTTTGATACCGGATAATAATTATTGTTTTTTAGTAAGCACTTCAACAATCACAAAATTAGATTTATAATTTGAATTACAAGGACCACATAGTAACAACATATGTCCCCATATATTAAAAAATCCTTCCGTAATATGTATATTATTACAAAAGTTATTTAGGTAAAATTTGTTGAATACAGTCTCAAAATTGTCGTGGCAAAAAACAAAATAAAATCATCTTAGGTAGCAAACATTTAAAGTTCGAGCCCTGCAATGCAACCTACGTTAGATATATAATCGATATACAAATTGTTTTATTTGTTGCCATTATTGTAAATAGATTGCATTCATATTTTATTTTTATTTCTCCGTATCTTGATTTGATGCCAAAACGTACAAATAACAACCAGTTACGTATACAGAAACAAAATTTTGAAGCAACTATTATCCTGTGATTATTTGATTGTGTCACTACCATTTAATGACACTTCAAAAACACAGAATAATTATGTTGCAATAATCAAAGTTTGTTAACGACGGTGCATAAATACTGGTGTTATTTTACAATCCAAATATTTTACAATCCAATATTAGGTTTGGGTTTGACCCCCATCTCTCCCCCTCATAATCCTAAGATGGAAACATTGATCAACTGTGGTCTGATACTTTTACCTGAATAATATGTGTACCGACCTGTGATTTATGCAAGATTAACTATTGTTAAATGCACATAACGGTGGAATATGCCAAAATATTTGATGTTTTAAAAGACATTGTTTTAAAGCAAGTACTGGTATTCTAGAAAATAGCAAATCTGATGTTGCACCATGACAGTTATAAAGAGAGTTGACAATTTGACATTATATACTGGGGTTGTCCTAGAACCGGGGTGGCATTTAGGTATTTCGTTATACATGTAATTATATTATTGACATTGTGGCTTTAACATGATACAAACAGAAATATTTGAGGGTAATAAATTGGTCGTTATAAAGTTCTGACTATATTTCACATTATATACTGGGGTTGTCCTAGAACTGGGGTGGCATTTAGGTATCATTATGATTTTCATTATATATTCCCGTTACTGTGGTTTTAACAAGTCCATCACACGCATGACGCGAGATTTCTGAACATTCACACCACATTAGTTATTCTTCCTATCCAACTATTTGAAAGATTATAGACTGTGAGATATCTGTGATAGTAAAATGTTATAATAACTGTTGAGCTTAACATATTTCTCATATCACAATGTATTATAATTATACTTTTATTTCTGTGCTTTAGTTTCACACATCTGATCAAATGTGGGTATTAGTTTCCATACTAAATATCTAAAAGTTAATGTTTTATTTTGTTTTTTGTGTTATCCAGTCCATTAATGGACACCATTCTGTGCTATTAATCGCAATGTATAAATGATTTAATTATATAGTTTAAAAATGGTTCAACATTTTACATTATATTACAATCAGTTATGGAGGTTGCAGAAGGTTGGCTGGTTTGTTGCATGTTTAGTGAGATTCAGATCTTGGAATGGAGTCATTTTTACATTCGTTCTTTTGTTGGGATGGAGTATTTGGAAAATAACGATGCAATATTATACAGCAAATATTAAGTTGTTTCTTCTTCAACTTTTTTTTCTATCGTTGATGCACACTGATTCTTTCTACCTATATATAACTGAGCATAATAAGGTTATTACAATACATAATTGAACAGAATAGATTCACATATCCTGCTTAGGTTACAAATCAGCTACATCACTCTTTAATCGGGGGTCATTTCAAGACATTATTGTATTGATGCATAAATGGGTCACAAATATCTAATGATGCAGAAATGTTTTATGGAGTTAAAAATTTGAGGTCACATATTATTCACCATGTATTTACAAGATACAATGTTATGCTTTTATGGTTCACCTGCGAGTCAACTGTCGATCAATAACCATTTAGCTCATCTCATAAGACATATCCATATCAACTTGTTAGTGAGCATTCTAAATTAGAGTAGATTTATTCTGGTTGCATGAGTTCTTTCAGAGGACTGAGGATATATGTATATAGGTGTTGAAGAACAAAATGGTAAATCCAGGTTGTTACATAATTTATTGAGATTTAACCTTAGTGCATGTAGTAATACTAATAAAATATGCTTGAAGTTACATTTCCTGGGTTCATGAGGTTTGATTTTCAGCTTTTAAGCAGTTTGATTTCCAGCTGTTAAGCAGTTTGATTTCTAGGATTTATGAAGTTTGGTTTCCAGTGTTTCTTTAATTCTAATGTTAAACGAAAGTAATGTTTCAAGAATATGCAACTATAAATTATATTCATTATTATACACGATTTGACACCACATTTGGGATCTATTTGGAAATGGGTGTATTAGCATAGAGTTATCAATGATCTACACAAGAAACAAGTGTTGTGAAAGCGTAAATACCTATTTTGTTTGGAATGAATTGGACTCTCAATACCATTGCAAATCTTCTTTACAAAACAAACTTCAATCCTTCACCCAAGCACTTAATACTTTTCATTTACACTAATTGTTTATTTTTATTCTTGGTACACTTGTTGATATTGTTTGTCATAAATATTTTCTCATCAGATGGAAGTTCTACACCATATACATATATATTCACAAGAGTTGACATGTATCATTTACTTGCATATATTATAATTATGCTTATAAAAAATTTATTTAATTGTATGCAGACATGTTGCAATTTGCATAATATATTAATGTTGTCATGGTATAAATATAAATGTAAATGTTTTCCTCCCCATTAACACATGTGTTGTAATGCAATGTGTCAAAGCACATTCTTTTTTGGTTAATGTTGTGTATTATTTTTGCAAGTATATTATACAAGCATTTAAAAAATAGTGACATTATGGTGGCAATGAATTTTATAGTCTAGATAATGTTGCATATAAATATGAACTTAATGGTTTGTTCAATAGTTAGTCTATGGAAATACCCCATTTATATGTTCCGTCCCCTCAAATGACCCCCTTCTCAGCCAATATACATGCTTTGCATAAATCCATCAAAACTTTCCCTACATGGGCATAATTAAAATTTTAATTGTAATGTTTACATTTTTCTGAATTCTACTCCTTCCTTTTTAGAATAGAATATGGTAACAATATTAAAATTACTAGTGCATTTATCATTCAACCATTACAATTGATCCGAATGTAATTATATTGAGCAAAACCACTGTAAAATAATTATATATATATTTTGTAGACCTTTATAAATCAATAACGGGTCGCATAGATCTTAAAAGGCGAATTATTGCAGTTTGCTCAATAACTATTACTATTCTGTATGGTAATTATACTTCATCTACTACTGGTAATAGACGGAATGAAACCGTGCCCAGCAAAGATGATGCATAATATGAGATCATCGTAATTAACACAACTTGGTTATGGGGGATAGCCACGAGAGATTTTTTCATCTCTTCACAATGTGAGACGAATTTTGACATTACAATTTACTGTTCTATAGTATATAGTATAGGTCGAACTAGTCGATATAGAAAGTGTTGTTTATCAGTTGTCTCTAGTATATGCTGTAAAGATCTATAATTGTACTAGAAAAGGAATCCGTTTAGATTCGGAGAGCATTACAACAATATGTCCAGATGTTTCTTTAACTAATCAGGAAATGTGTACAAAGTCACAAATTAACAGTTGTTGTTTACCATTACTGTCAGAATAAAACTGTTCAAAATAAATGTTTAAAATGTGGGTTGCAAGTGTGCAAACCACTATTGGTGTGTAGACATCCAAGGATATGAGACCTTAAGACAAATTATAGTACTGACTATTGTTGCTAGGTTGTAACAACATCCAGCTTGCTTTAATACATTTGTGCAATAAAAGGGATTCCAAAGACAGTGATAAGTTCTTCAATAGGATATATCTGCATTCATAGTTGTTTTGTGCAGTTATTGATTCATTCATTGGAGTTTCAAACCATGAAGGCTGCAAAGTCGTGTATCTCTTCCCATGTTTTATTCTTTGTCTAAGAAATTATCTGTAAGCGAATCTGATGGCCAATGGCCGAAATTTAGATGAAAAGGGGAAAACTTGTGTACATATCCTTGCATGAAGCGGTGTATTTAAAGCATATGCAATACTTATAGGCCTACCATCCATAATACAATCTCAACAATTGCAACATCTGATCCATAATGTCGTAAATTGGTAACATTCTCATATTAAAATTGATTACAATTACGAAATAGTTTACTTCTTTAAAAAGAAAATCTATTTAATAAAAATTATTTGCTACATGACTTAAGACTCGAAGCAGAATCATTGATGTGATATTTCAAATACATTGTCTTCAAGTATGATACATTGAACAACAAATATTTGTTTACATCGTCAAGTATATTGACAAGTAAATGAGATTTTTAAAAATCAAATTGTAAAATATTGATATTTTAAAGTGGATTTTTAAACATTTTATTGTTTCTGCTGCATTGCAAAAATTTAGCTCACGGCCAAAAGCGAAACAAGTGATAAGGTTCTGACCCCATAATAGTATTCACTTTCAGCTATATTTTATTGTTATGTTTGTGTATTTTAAGTGTTGTTGTTAAATTACAATTGTCCATTTTGTTTGTAAATGCAGTTATATTTTCTGAAAAGCCAAATAAAAAGAGCATACAATATTACTTGCTTGTGTTCAGATTTTTTAATAATGTCGAAATGTGTTTTATGTGAACCGTAATTAAGGTAAACATTTCTCTACAGAAGACCGAGTCTAAGAGATATTTTGACAAACACATCTATATAAATTTTTGGCATTTTCCAAGCAACTTACATTGAAATCTCATCACTAACATTGGGTCTCTTGTTTTTTCATACATGTGACTATCGTCGTTTTGTTATTATTAACTAAGTATGCCTGACATTGTTTCTGTTTTTTAATCATAGGCCAAAGAATATGCCATAAAACCAAATCGGTCATAAAATACAATCAACAAAAAATATAGATATATATATATTGTTTTATATACATTAATTATTTTACATAATTTTTGTTTAGTTTCCATTGATAATGTGCACAAACATTTACAAGTTTCCACTCGACCTGACTTGTCAACATTACATACGTAGTCTAAAGGTATAAAACTTTTATACCCCGAGGCCGAAAAACGTCTCCTTTCTATGAAACAGTATGATCCCACAACAAGCTGCCCCTGTAATAGAGTGACACCAGACAACGAACAGTTGATTTCATAACATCTTAGAACATATTCCAAATATCCACAGTGTCTTTGATATCACAGAACATTGTACCGGGTATGTTCAAGCCAACAATTGGCTAACTGATAACACAAAGAATTATTGGTTTAACATTCCTTAAACACATTTTTGGAGTCAACCACTATATTATAGAAAGTTGGTGAAAATATGTCCGATTACCATCGGAATAGTAGATTATAGAGCCACAAAATTTGCACGAAATGACTGATTTGCAGATATATTATGTCTATGAAATAAAACGTAGTATTGGTTTATATATGCACAGTAAGTTCACTGCCATACACAGTAAGACGGACAAGATCACATGACTTGATCTCATGTGTACCAGTCATTTTTGACACTTTTCTGAGGAATTCAAGGTCTCTTGGAAATGCAATTACATCAAGCGCATTGATCATCTGTAGTGTCATTTCATGCTACACTGGTGTCCAATATATTACAGATGGAATATATCCACCTCAGTATAAAATCTGGTGATGACATTATTTACATAACCGATTAGATTATCGGTCTAAGTGTGTATAAATACTGAGAAAGATAGTTATATAACAGACGAGGTATCTGGCCAAGCTTCACTACAGTACTAAACATTGAGATCACTCGAATCACAGCTAGTAAACAGTGAATTTGAGACGCAGTTGAAGATCGTCGCCATTCTTTATGCAGTGACTAACTCGAACCACTGTCTTAGTGCATCACTCAACGTGTGTGGTAGAGAATTGATGTCTCGCAGAATGATGTAGAATGGGAAAGGAAAGTGCTCCATGTATGACTTGAATTCAGGCAACTGCAATAGAAAACATCAATACTAGTGAATTAGTAGTAAATAAAATAGAGAGTAAAGAGTGAAAAATATTAGCAAAATCTCTAGTTCTAAGCAGAAGTGTTAGACGGTGTATAAATATTGTTGTTGCTTACAATCCAAACAATGTTAGGATGTAGATAGACCTCCCTACCCCTTCTAATCCTAACATAAAACACTGATAAACTGAGGTCCTAGTTTAAAAAATCTAAAACTGATCGTGGCTTTTACCCCCTCTCCCCATTTTGAACATTGTTCAGAGTGAAAACAAACCACAAGTGTTTATGCACAGTCCCTTAGTCCTGCTCGTCTCATAGGATATTTTCTATTTAACAAAATTTCTATTTAACAAAATCTCTAACAAAATCTATACCGGTAGTTATATATTTTGCCTAGAAATAATGAAAACACTGATTAAATGTTTCTGTCTCTTCTGTGACACAACTTTGTTAAAGAACACCACCATTCTAATTTGTCACAGCTCAGTAAATAGGCTTTGTGAAGACGAATGTAATCTGAATGATAAACTCAATTAAAGTGGAAATACCTGTCCTGCTCCCTTGAAGACTGGAACCCTGATATCCATCACCGAATCCTGAAACAACAATAAGATGCCTTTATCAAGTCTTCAGAAAAACAAGTTTATACATAGTGTTGAAAACAAAGCAAACATCAAATAAGACATTTTAACGAGTTGTACAATTTGTTTCCTTTGGCCACAATAATTTATGATTTGTCAGTGAACAAGTGGAAGTGGGGGCCCCACATGAGATACTAAAAACCATTTTTTAATGAGGGTTACTAGTTTAGTAGCATGAGCTAATCTTCCAGTAGGCCCTCAAAAATAAGAAATGAATAATAACGTATTTACATAAATGTCTATAATAATTATATAGATAACGTTAGATGGCATTGTTAGCAGGGCAATGTTAAACTCACCTTATTAACCGGATTGTCTAGAATAACGAACACGAGGAAGATGTTTGCCTCGCGAGCCTGTGAAACTGACCTTATTGACCGGGTTGTCTAGAATAACGAAAACGAGGAAGATGTTTGCCTCGCGAGCCTGTGAAACTGACCTTATTGACCGGGTTGTCTAGAATAACGAACACGAGGAAGATGTTTGCCTCGCGAGCCTGTGAAACTGACCTTATTGACCGGGTTGTCTA
>JAUTCZ010047992.1:2500-11599 GCA_032273805.1 Melanodrymia brightae | reverse complement strand
AACTTCCTCACGTTTGGCGCAGACGATAAGCATTTTGCTTGAGAGGTTAAAAATATCAAACACGATAGATATTTTGGTCAACGCCTCTTGAGTCGGATTTTTATCGACGTAACCTGTTGATTATTAACTGCGCTCCAGTGGTTTCGTTAAACAAACGAACTTCATTTTTTCATAAATCCGGTGGGTGTTTCAGAGGGCGTTAAAAGAGAAAGCACGCACCGACACTCAGGCCTGGTCGCACACTTAGTTCCAAAGGTTAAGCATGGGGGTCACCCATTAAGTCTTTATATTGAAATTCTAACGGGTACCTACGAGTACCCACGAACGATAGATCATTGTTTAACCTCATCAGGACAGATGAAACATGTGCAGGAGCGTGTCTTAATGGGTCAGCGATTATTAATACCAGTCATCTCCTGATATCAGTTTATGAAAATAAGTGTGAAGAACTATGGACTCTTAAAGGCCCCTGTTTGTCCACACTGAATGAGGCAGCACACACAAAGTGTCCTAGCTGGAGGTTTGTAAAGATTTAATTTTACCTCGGCCACAAGAAAGCCGATCATGGCAAACAGATGGAGAACGGGAGTAAACGGTTGTACATCAAGCTCCGTACATAAATTATTGTTCAAAGTTATGTGAGACGGACAATTGAATAGATGTAATTCTCCACTACCGGCGGGGCAGGTGGTTAACTGCGGGTGCGCGCCTCGGGCTATTGCCTAGCGTACGGTCTTTACCTGGCCACAATCGATGACATCAGTGTTATACGTAGCCGGCCTGTGCATGCGCGTTATCAGCCACCTAGGGAGTTGAGGGGTCTCCCCTCAAATAAAAAGTCAATTGTTGTATAGCTATGGACCTTACGCTCTCCGGGAGATTGCAGTTATGTGAAGTACTTGCTGGCGCATACCATCACAAGTGACGCCTCACAATCCTACTGACAGTTGAGGGGTCTACCCCCAAAAAAGTCTATTGTTGTTAAGCTATGGACCTTAGGCTCACCGGGTGATTGCAGCTATGTGAGGTACTTGCTGGCGCATACCACCACATGTGACGTTTGACAATCTCACTGACAGATCAGGGGGTTGATTTGATAACCATCTAATCTGGTGGTGGCGTTTCATGCTGTGAAGCGACGGCGTGGTGGAATGTTAAACACAACACAGTTATCCTCATTCCCAATGTAATAAAAGAGTTTGTGTCAAATTTGATTTGATATAATAATCAGTGTTCGGGGCGGACAACATACTTATTAAAGTCATAGTCACTACCAACAGTGTTTAGATAATACACCGTAAGAATAGCTCAAGCAGATAAACCCCATAGAGCACAGACTATAGTATGGAGTCGGGACGGAGGTATTCTCCCTACTCAAAGGAACTGTCCCCGGTTTTTTAAGACGAGTGCAACCGTACTTACGCATCTAATGCTATTTGTAACATATTTCTGGCTAATACTAATAGAGCATTTATTATTATTATTATTATTATTATTCTTGTTATTATTATTATTAAATTTAACATGTATTTACATCTTATTGCTTGCGGTATCAATATATGTATATCCTATGTGTTTCTGGTCATCGAAGTGGTCTAAACTAATGTATATCGTAGTAAAGTATCGTAGGCCAAAGGCCAATGACCATACTAAACTATTACAAACGCATTGGATATACAAATATTGATATTCTAAATAATAGTAAATGTTGACTTTAATAAATACAAAATGCTCAATTAGCCACAGATATGTTACAAATAGCATTAGATACGTAAGTATACGGTGGCACTCGTCTTCAAACTCTAGACTATATCTTTAATTTTTGTTTTATTTCTAAAGGCACTATACATAGTTTTAAAGTAAGACGAATGCTACATTTTATAGTTTTCTGTAAGAAAATCTACCAAAACACTTGGTTAAAAGAAAATAATATGGTCCTTGGAATTTTGCTTACAAAAATTTAGTACCGTACGTACTAAATTATTTTAGACAAAAGGACACAGTAAACTACTATAACAATTTGGATGTCCAGAAACACATAGCATATAGACATATTGATACTGTAAGTAAAAATATGTAAATAAATGTTGACTTTAATAAACAAAATTGCTCTATTAGCCAGAAATATGTTACAAATGGCACAAGACGCACACGTTAAGTCGGGTACTATTGTTATTATATTTGTGTTTAACGACACCCCAGCACGAAAAAAAGACATCGGCTATTGGATGTAAAAAATCGGTGTATAGAGCTGATATATAAATCATATAATGGTAAAGTTTACAAGCAATAGTGTAAAATTTAATGGCTATGTTGCAATACATAAAATATATCACAGCTTCTCTAAGAAACTTTAAAACCAGTTGCGGGTGGAATCTAAATAATTCCACCACACAACAGTCCCGACTTAACAGCTTAAGCTGGGACTGTACCTTTAATAAAAGAAAAAAAGTCGTTGCCATTAGAGCTGTGTAGGAGTTGTACGTGGTATTGCAGTGTAAAGCAATAGTTTACTAATTTATTTATTTCCACCCATTATGCCAGAGTAAAGAGTGCTACTAAGTGATTTTAACACACATGTTTTATTATCCGCGCTCGTCATATGCAACAATGCACGTTGGTTCTGATACACATACACGAGTTCCCTGGAGACCGCATTGATGACTTTATACCAGAATACTTAACTAGAGCAGAAGCTGGGAACTGTGGTGAGAGACCCTTTTAAAGCGCGCGCAACGCCTAAGACAATGCGCAAAATCGCGCGAGCGTTTGGGCGCCCACGGCTCGGCGTTTAATAATGAATTCCATATTCTAACACACACATTAGAGTCGGATCTCCAAGAGGTCACTGTCTTTGTGGTGTTATCTAAATTATTAACCGGCCTGCGACAATTAGCATGGAATATTAACCGTCTATAATTCAGATACAATTGTTCTTTCGAGCTTAATAAGTGGTCTGCACCAAACTTCAAAACAAGCCGTAAAACATAACTGAGTGCAAACTGTTTGATAGGAAACCACTCTTCATGATAACAATTTATTTCTTTTCATCATTTGATGATAGTTAAATTTTGTTTTGTTTTATGTTTTCTGAACATTTTTGGTAGCAAAAAACCTGAAGTATTCAAGCGAATTTTGTGGGTAAAGTTGATTGTATTCACAGTGAATGTTTGATGATAGCTAATGTTTTGTTTGTTTTATGTTTTCTATAACATTTTGGTAGCAAAAAACCTGGAGTATTTGAGCGAATTTTGGCGGTAAAGTTGATTTTATTCACAGTGAATAAATATTTGATGATAGTTAATTTTTTGTTTGTTTTATGTTTTCTGAATATTTTTTTGTAGCAAAAAACCTGGAGCATTTAAGCGAATTTTGGCGGTAAAAGTTTATTGTATTCAGGGTGAATGGAACAGCGTGTATCGTGTGTAGGCCTACATTATTTATTTTGCAATTTGTCACAGAGGTTGAAGAGATCACAAGAACAGCGAAGAAGAATAGAATTCTATTACATCAGGTAGAATAAAGACGGACAGAAAATATTCACACTTTTCATTGTTAGATTCTATTTAAAAGTTTTTTTTTTTAATCTGGACGACCCCCGTCTCTCTTAGCAAATTCGAATGAAAAACATTTATCGTTCCACTATCTTGCACACATTATTTGATGTCCCTTTGCTCTACATTGTGATACTATTATTATTAAAAAAAGCCCATAAAAATTAACTTCAAACACGGTTAATGTATGTGTACTAGTAGCATCTGTCATTTTGAATAACACCGCTTTTTCGTTAAACATCTTGACCTGACCTACTGACCAGCATAATTCTCAAAAGTCACATTCATCCCATTGTGATGGTAAAATCAAATTTGTCAAGACTACTATAGAGGTCTTTTTACGAGACATATTGGAATTTATATTTTGTACGCGTTATGATGTAAAATCTAGATTGGTAAAAAGCAGATCCATCTTGAAGATTTGAATCAGCTCAATAAACTGATTTTTACTCATTTACCATGTGTATTGATATTTTGAGACGCAGTAGTTGATGTCTGTTTTTGTGCTGGGGTGTCCTTAAACAACAATTTATTTATTCAGTCATTCATTAAATTAACCCTTACAAAATCCAGCTTACATATTTGAAATGAGCATATCGACCCTTACAAAATCCAGCTTGCAGATTTGAAAAAAATCGAATTTCCCCTTACAAAATCCAGCTTGTCAACAAACAGATTCAAATTCAGGACATCAAATTTACACTATATAGTCTTGTTTTCAAGAAGCTGTATTAAAAGCTGTTCTTTTTGTAAAATGCTTCTATAGGCTACCATTGCAACATCACATAGTACATGTATATTATAATAAATGCATTATACTTGCAATATAACCTGTCGTGGACAGAACTCTGGCGAAGTCAGAGGTTGTGCCCATGACATGTGTGCTTGAACCGTTTTCTGATGGAAGCACACCAAAAATTACCCAACTCAACACATTGCAATATCTGTTAAAACTATTGAGATATGAAGTACAATGATATGACGAGTGATATGGAATTTAGAACTGAAATTAGTTTTAATCATGTTACTACGATATTGCGTGCAAATACATTCAAATTTTTCGCTGACAGATCGATCTTTAAATATTTATGAAACAGAATATTTACAAAATCTTCCCTTTTGTGTTTGAATTGTTGACTTTGCGTGTTTCCCAATTATTAATAATTGGGTATTCTCCAATGTCCCGCGTGGCTCCATATCGTTTACACACAATTCTTTTAAAAGTCTCTTTCAACCTCGCGACTTCTTAAACATTTCATTGCTTAATTTATTTAATTTGTTGCTTGTGCTAAAATGTCAAATGGTGAGAAATTCGCGTGACTTAAATACGTACGGGTATAATAATAGATAGGAATGCTGCACTTTATACGTATGGTTTGCACGTATCAGCCTTCGTGTACTCGTTCACATTGTAGGAAGTGTCATATATTATTATGTGATATTGATGGTATTGAGGATGGATTTCCTTTTTGGGAGGGTTTGTCCATTTTACTTACATTTTCGCTATATTTGTGTTAAGAAATATTATTTGCTACGGCCATCGGTTTTAAAATTAGTTCAATTATACAAATTAGAAAATAGTTCTGTAATCTTGGAAAATATCTAAAATATGCAATTAAGATCTCAATATGCGCAGGCCTAAGTGTCTATCCTCTAAATTCACACCACTTATTTCTATATGTATTTATTTATGTATTGTATGTCTATCATGACTCATAGTATGAGCCAAACGGCTTAAAGCAAATAAACAATTAGATAAGTATACTGTCAAGGCTTATGCTAGGAAGACCTGGTTTCCGTAGCGCAGTGGTTAACGCGATAAATTGGGATCAAAACCTCCTCCTCTAGTTGGGGTGGGAGAGGGAGGAGGGAGTTTTGGGTGTCTAATTTTTTGGTAATTAATTGGTTTGTTTTTAGATATCTAATTGTTTAAAGCAGTGATATATATCTAGGCTATAGCGAATACCAATGTGTTGTTTAATAGCCTAAAGCTATAAAAGATTACTTGCATTCAATAGAACAATATTTTTTGTCCTTTAGCCAATACATACATGTATATATATTTAGATAAAATAACCTAAATATTTGTAGATGCATTGTCACTTGGTAAAATTCAAAATCAAGAACAGCAATTCGCCCCACCACACCAAATACCTATAATTTTGTCTGAGGGCGACTCTACTAAAAGGAACTGTTTAAAGATTGAGACGGATACAACCGGTCGGGAAGGACATGATAGATCTTCGTGAACACATTGTGTCGACACAGTTGTCCACGTCGTGTGCCCGTGTGCAAACTGATATGGTTTTGATGAAAATTCCCCCTGGATGATAAATGTTTTATGTCAATAATTAAAAAAAAATGCTCCACGAGCCAGAAATATGTTATAAACCGGACTGGATGCACATTTACGGTATATTCATTGTTAATGTACCTCATCTCCCGCTGAATAGCGGCCTGCGTGTAATAAAGTTCTGTTTTGTTCTTTTTTGGTCGCATCCGTCGTAAAACTCGGGTGTGTACCTTTATAACGATTGGGCGCCCGCGTATGGTGCAATCAAGCGTGAAGTCAAAACAGTTCCTTTAGAAAGCAGGTAACCACAATATCCCGCCTAGTCTGCAGGCAAGAGGTTGTATCCCTCCCGTTCAATATTTCCCATTAGTAGACGAAGTTAGATTTTATAGCAAGTTTATAATGATTTCCACGCAGTCTATCATTTGAGCCTTTAGCTTCTGTACATTATTTATGCTAATCGTTTGCTAAGTAGCAATATTGGTCCCTTGAGGATCATTGTCACCAGCTCGGTGCGCACTGCCTGGAGACTGAAATCATATCACGTGACATCGAAAGCATATCATGGATCTAAAGAGGAGAGGAGTATTATAGCTCAGCGTAAGAGCGTTCGCCTGAGGTTTGATAGGTAGACGGATCGATCCTCCTAGGTAGACCCGTTGGGTTATTTCCATTTCCTATACCAGTGATCCACGACTGGTCCATCAAAGGCTGTGGTGTGCTATCCTCTCTTTTGGGAAAGTGCACATAACATATACCCTGCTGTTATTCGAAAAAGAGTAGCCTATAATGTCGGCAGGGGTTTACTCTGTGACCAATTGTCGAGATAACCATGCGGTTGACACCCAATAACCGGTGATTAATAATCAATGTGTCTGAGAGGTGTCGTTAAACAAACAAACTTTATCTGGTTTTTTTTTATCTAAAGATGATCGACACCGGAGACCCTATGACGATCACTTTATCGATACTAGTCTAAAAACAACTTCTAATCCCTCTTAACTCTAAATAATTAAAATTTAATATTTTATATTGTGTGTTGAAATTTTAGTTCTAGGAGCGAGCCATGATGATGTATATTGATAAATACACATTAAAACTATTTCTTTCTGGCTTAAAGTTACAGTCTCATAGTTGTAAGTGCTATATTTTGCTATTTTAATAATTTCTGTATTTGTGATATACAACTGCTAATAAATCAATAGCACAAAAAATTAGTTAGTATAATTAACATGAAACATTTAATTTGTAAATGTATGCACACAAAAGAAATAAATGTGTGTAACCAGTAGCCGGTTTTTTAAACATGAACTCGCACACGAAGAGTTAAACTGTCATTCTTATATTCCATTGCATTTCCATACGACTTTCATCTTGTTTTAATCACCGCATAATGTAGTAATGTTCGTAGAGCACTTGACTCTCACACAGAGAGTCCTGGTTCGGTTCTCCTCAGTGGAGGTTGAGATGTTTGTTACATTTGGGGTTTATTGATAGAAAGTGTGAAACCATGTGATACACTTGTTTACATTCTGCTTAATTGAGGTCTCCTTAAATGTTCTACTGGTAAATGAGCATATTTTACTGTAAAATTGTGCGTGCATATAGTTTAAAGTACATGTATGTTCTTTACATTTCGAAAATAAAAAAGTAATTATAAAATAGGCGTTTTGTAACTATGAGACTGTATCTTTAAGGTAAGATTCCATATATGCGGTCTGCGAATGAGAATGCGACATAACATGGAAAACTTGTAAATACAACAGCTGCTTGGTGCCATGTGTCCGACTGCGAATGCGATTTGCGTAGACGGCAAACTGGATCGCTCGGTATTCGCATACCGCGTATATGGAATCTTAGCTTTAGGTGTTAACTGGTATTTTATCGATTTTTAAATATATAACATTATTAAAAATGAAAAAACTTTGTAAAAGTGTTATGGTAGACACAGTCAGAGGCTACTTCGCGATATGATGCTTGTAATATTAATAAGTATTACAGGCCCGTAGCCAATGGGGGTCGAGAGATGGGGTCGGTGACCTTTTTTTTCAATATTAATTTTTGTTTTATATCGCGCCCTCGTGTGAGGCACTGCGTGTCTCATCATAAAAAATTATAAGCCTAAACGACCTCCTCTCAAAATCCTGGCTACGGGGAATATAATTATGTATATCCAATTTGTGTCTTGTCATCCAAATTGTTATAGTATAGCTTAAAGGGACAGTCCCGACTTTTAAGACGACTGCCACCGTACATGCGCATCTTATGCCATTTTAAACATTTTCATGGCTAATAGAGCATTTCCTATTAAAATTAACGCTTACTTATGTGGTACTACAGACGGGGCAGGAAGCTAGACGGACGTATGGATGGACACAGGCAGGAATGAATGGATCAATGACTAGATGAAAATCTCTGTGCTGAAAGAAAATAATGTATGATCATATTCTTGTCATAACTGAATTCCTAATACTGGCGATTGCATTGTGTGTTAAATAGTAATGAGGCAATTATTTTAAAACATCTTATCTGTGTCATTCAGACTGATAAGAAACATTCTTCAAGAATCTAAATTATTTTAATAACGCATGCAGCGTATAAAGATAAGTATAAAACGGAATGATTTAGGTGTTTGTCAGGTGCAAGGCAATAAGACAGGTATGCTATAGAATGGGGTGTATGCTATGGTATGGGATGTGGACTTGCCCAGCCGCTAAGTATTGGTAAAAGACGACAATTCTTTTGTGAAATTTCAAGTGACATTTTTCAAAACAGGCCATGGACAATAAAAAAATTATCGACTATTATCTTAAAGGTACAGTCCTGAGTTTAAAAACAGGTTTGACTGTACATGCGGACAAAATTGTTGTAACATGTTCCTAGCTAATACAATCTTTTCTTTATTAAAATTAAAGTCTTCTTGCTTAGAATATTAATGTAGGCCTATAGATTCTATCCATTATGTTCTGGTCATCCCAATGTCGCGTAGGGTAACGATAATAGAGATATGGAATTTAAAGGCAAAAGCTGAAAAGTGAATCATCTGCTATGGACGATAATAGAACAATCGGCCTAAAGCAAGAAGTCATTTCAATTTAGAACATGAGTAAGATTAAAAAAGAAATACTGGACCATAAGAAAAAGAAGAAGAAAATTAATTTTGAACTCAGTTCCACAAAATGTCCTATATAGCATCCTAAATAACAAAAAAAACACTATTTTATTTTAAGCAACATGATTCTACATGCCATT
>JAUTCZ010047981.1:0-11599 GCA_032273805.1 Melanodrymia brightae | reverse complement strand
TATAAATATTTGTTTTTAGGGTGTGTAAGAAATAGAATAATACACTCATGCCCGTTTAATACCGATTATCTCACAACGAGTGCGTTTGAAAACGCACTCGTTGTGAGATAACCGGTACCAAACGGGCATTCGTGTATTATTCTCTATGTCCGCCATAGCTCAACAACGAAAAGAGGATGTTATGTGTACAGTGTCAGCTTCCAGTTTAAGAAGATGACGTTTCCTCGGCCTCAGGCCGAGTTGGAACTTTGTAGTTGAGGGCGCACAGGGTCGTAAATTGTTGGTCTGAAGCTTTGGATTGGGAAAACTGTGTATGTGTGGCCAAAGTAGGGTATTGGATCCGTGATACATCATGCCTCCTAATACTTTAAACTTTTTCAATTTTGAAAGCATAGATCTACAAATTTATAAGAATAATATGAATACAACTATCAATTTCATGGGTCAATGGTACCAATTCTGAAATCGGCACATCATTTTCTGCTTTGATGCATGCTTACTGATGCTATAAACGTTCCACAAATCAAATCATACCCTACCTGTGTACACACATCTGCCACTCACAGTAATAAAAGAATTAAGTGTGCTTAAAGATATGACAGCACATATATGCCATCATGTCTGTGGGATAGTTCACATAAGAGCCCTTTAAGCTAATTGAAAAAGAGTAACATAATTATGAGTACGAAAATAGATCACCATCACCAAGTAATATTATCACAAGCTGTGATGTACCATTGCATTGATTCTCCTGTGAATGACAACTATAGCACCTAAAAATCAGAACATTACGCCAAAGTACTTACTTCTTATAAGACTGTTTTCTGTTCCAAAATGATTACTTCCCGGAACATTAATAGCAGTTGACGTCAATGGCGAATGTCCAGGTGGAATGGGAGGTGCGAACATGCTGTGTGACGCTGGATGGGCACTTGGGGTGTGTGGCAGTGATCCTGCAGGATGGCTGAAGGGTGAGGCATGTGAGTTCAAGGAATGGTGAAGTGGGGAATGAAGGTTTGGCGAGTGAAGACTAGGAGAGTGACTGTACAGTTGACTGGCTGGAGAACTGAAAAAAATGAATAACGAAATTAGAGCTCATATTTTATCAGCACGGAATACAATTTTGCTCCGACTGGACTGTTGGTCGGAAAACTTATTTATCCCTGCAATACGTTTTTGGAATATGCAAATTTTCTATTTTTATGGACATCGGAAACAAAAGAAATTTCAAGAGTTTATGCTTGGTCATATTGCCAAAAAGAAAAGTTAATATAGATTGTTTAATATAGATTCTATTACAGCAAATTATTTGCTAGACTTTGCATGATACATCATAATAAAACAGCATTTTTTAATTTCTGCGCAAACATACAGCTATATATTTAGATTTGGCTAAGCAGTATGATGGCATAGAATTAACATTTTGCTTTTTTTTTTATTGAAAACATATTTTACTGTGTAAATAACAAAAGGACACTTACTTTCCCCAATGATGTGAAGGTTTAGAAAAGGGTAAAGCAGACGGATATATGTTGTTCGGATGAAGCAACAGTTCTCTCTCTCTGGAATGTTCTCGTTCTCGCGAGTGATTCTCGCGACGCAGGTGCTCCTCCCTCCTCAGATGCTCCTCCCGTCGAAGATGCTCCTCTCTCCGTATGTGTTCGTCCCGTCTCGGCAGAACCGTCTGTCTGGCGGGCTCCTGGTCCCGACTAACACAGCCCGGTGGGGCAGGCGCGTGCGAACCGTGACTCTGTGCGTGACCCTGTGCGTGCAGTAGAACGGGAGACTTGCGCGGTACTGGAGGTAGTGTGACTGGCGGGGTGGGCGCGTGCTGCTGCTGGCTGACTATAACTGATGATGACACGACTGGCTGCGACAGAGGCCGACATGTGGTGGTCGCGGCTGCCTCGGAGGTGGTGGTCAGTGTGCTGCACGTGGCAGTGGTCGTCGACGTCGTCAGACTGCTGGTTGTTGTGGTGGTGGTCGTGGTAATAGTGGTGCCATTGCAGATGGTTGTCGTTGGCGGTGGTGGTGGTGTTACGGGTAATAATGGGTACGGACACTCTGTAATTGGACCTGTAGAAACAAAAGTAAAGATTTGTGCAATAATATTAAAAAATAAGTGTTTTATCAAGCAATCACAATTTGTGGAATTTCACATTTTTAAATTGTCCCGTCAGTTGTTTAAATAAGCAGTGTAAATGTAATGCGTTTGACATCCAATAACTGTTGATTAATAATCAATGTGTTCCAGTTATGTTGTTAAACAAACAAACTTTATCTGTTTATCCCTGTTAACACACCAAGAACTGGAAGTTAATGCCAAATTCTACATATGTATGATGATTGGGATCGATGCGCATTGAAAGGTTTTGAAACCGTATTTGGTGTATCCGAAGAAAACATCCCAACAAATTTACAATAAACACTGAAAAACAAATGTTCCTGTGATACGATGACAAGAAGAAAAAAAGAAGAATTCCTAGTATAAACTCCTAATATTTTATTTCCGTTAGACACTTAATCCTAACGTTGTTATCATTATAGATATAAATAGCAGTCGTCGTTTTTTCAGTATTGCTGCAGGGCAAAACAATCCACTGAAAGCCAAACACATTTGTCTAATAAATACACCACTAAAAATACAAGGAGCAAGTCGTGATATTATTGTAGCATACGCCACAAGCCATCTAATCTTCACTCTTTTATCAAGGAGATAAAAATGTGCAAAAAATCTGCCAATCTCCCTGACATCTGATCTGCCCTAACTCCATAGCTAGTCATATAATGGAATTCCTGCAAAATGGCTGTCAATGTTTGGGGAAAGTCTGTAAAACTACTATCACATGTGGCCACCTACGGCTTCCAAGCAAGCAGCTGGCAACAATTTGTTGGGAGATTTCCCCCCCCATGCATGCAGTTCTATCTTATTTACCTTTCATCTTTCCTTGTTTCTAAAGGAGGTTTACCAACTAAAGAGATTGGAACGGTTTAGGCCAACAAAAAAAAAGAAGAAGGAAAAGTATTTCAAGCAAATGGAATGCATTACCTCGCTAACCTTCATCACCTATTGTTAATAAACATGTATTATTTAGTGATAACTCCCTTTGCTTCAGTTTTCTTTGATAATAGGGTAATATAACTATTTAGTAAAAAAGACCAGAAAAGAGGCCTGCCTACCTATCCTAAAACATATTAGCCTAAACACACCTTTTTTGGCCTTAGCTTCAATGTTTTGCAATCATGTGACACTAGGAGTGATTAAAACGTTGTGGGATGGATAGTGGGGTTGGGATGGAAGGTACAAAATTCATATCATTACAGTAACCGAGTCACAGCACTTTACCCACTTTTAAACCTGTTGTTTCAACTATATTTCCAAACAGTCCCCACACAGATACCTGGCACTCTCAAAAGAAAGTGCAGTTCATAGTTTTGACAGCATCTAAAAGGAAAGTCGGTCTTTGATGTATGGACCTACACAAGAAGAGCAGGGGTGATAACATTATAGAAAAATTACAATTGCCCTCCAATGAATACAAAAACAGTGGTGGGACGTACACAAGAAGAGCAGGGGTGATAACATTATAGCGGCATTATGATTACCCTCCACAGAATACTAAAACAGCCATTGATCAACCCGACAAAATATCAAGTGAGAAGTGCAATGTTGATGTGTCACAGAACATTGTAATTTTTTTCCGATCAACAAGAGCATTGCTTATACATTGTAATTTTATTCTACAGGTTTATAACACTAAATATGATTGAATCAATCTTACTATTTGCAGAGATATTAAAGAATTCCCAAAAATGGGTTGTCCGAGTATTAAAGCATAAGCCAAGTTAAAAATGAACGACGAAGACACATACTGTACCAAAAGAAACACAGACATATGCACACTAGAACAAACGCAACATCAACTGAAACAAATTGCCAATTTACTATTTATAACGCTGCGTTAAAAATCAGTTTTGATTTCTCCATGACGTAATTGCCTGCTTCGATTTCACAACGAGTATCACCAGCGGTAGGCAGTCCATTGTAACGTAAAGATAATGAAGTTAATATGGATATAGTTTAAAGGAAAAAAATAGGAAACAGTTTAAATTAGAATATGGATAACCCTATTGTGTTTTCCAATTTGGTGACGTATATCAGTGGTTTTACAGTTGCAAATTTCCCATTTCAATAGTACTGTCCTAAATGATCTGAATTTACCACTAAGTGAAAGTTACATAATGGGATATGATGAACAACATCCCTTTATGTAAATTTATCAGATGGCTTGCTCACACGCTGATGTGCAAGGAAAGTACATGGATCAAATATGTTGGTTAATATTATGTCTATTTGGTCAGCTCGAGATATAGGATATTAAAGGAGCTACCATGTATTATTAAGCTTAAGTCTCAAGAAAAATATTTTTTCTTTGTCTTGAGCTTTAGAAAGTGACTAAAAATAAAATATATTTCACTTTTTTTTTTAAAAAGGAAAACAAAAAGTATTTTCAAGTTTACAATGTCATACCAAGACCGGCTTTAATAGAACAAAAGTGAAAGTCCTGTAGCAGATCACGCTTTGTAACATGATGGCATTTGTGACGGCATTCACTGTAAGATGAGATTAAGTTCCCAACACGGAATCCATAACATGATGTATCTGTCATAAACCAAAGTATTATTGAATGGCAGAAATCCTGAAAAATGTCCACTTTGTGTGCAGACCATTTATCAATGTCTCTAGAGTATGCTAAGACTCCCTTTTAAACAACTGTATATACAAGTTAGGTTTAAGCTCACAGAGGAGATGTATGGGTAAGCTTTGACCAATGGTTCCAAAGAAGCAGAATATTGTAAAATGAGTATTTATTTGTGTCTGTAATTTTTTGGTTTTCGCGTTTGTAATTTAACTGCAAAAATTACAATCACACGGATTACTAGCAATGATAACCATTAAAAAAGACAACAATGTTTTTGAAATTGGAAATTACATATCTTTGGCGTTGACTCTATGACACTTTTGTAGCCATGATGTAGGCTACCAATATGTAAAGTTTAAGCTATGTGCACCAAAATCCCGAGAAAATACAGAGGAGAATATTAAAAACATGTTTTTAATCATGTGACTTTCAAATGTTAAGATCAACTAGAGTAGAGGCAATAGCGCTTCTAGGAACATTATCCACTAAAAGATCCATCCAGCCATTAATTCAATTATTTATTGACATTGAGCTATACAGCTCATCTGTACATTATAGGAGTTACACAGAGAAACAGACAAACATAACCAACCAACATACTTGTAGAGAAAATGTGTTTTGTTGCCAATAACCCAAAACACTTTACAGCAATTATGGGTAACAAATGCCGGCAGTGTTAAAACCATTGCACGGTTTAGGAGACATTTTATATGTAGCTCGAAACCTACATTAAAAGCCCGGACAGAACCTCAGACGCCGCACCAAATAGTGATGTTTATTGACTTACTTAATTATCTTATTACACAGGAGAGTTCCCAGATCAGCCAGGATGGGTACAAAGCTGCTGGAACAATTGATAAATCTGGAATCAATTACTGGAGGTGTCTAACCACCATTTTCTCCATTAACAGATCTTGGTGGCCAGTTGATTGGGAGATTGGTGAGCGCACTGGAAATGGCTTCTTGAGAGATGCGTAGATAGGTTTCCACATAGTGCACTCGCAGAATGCACATTCGTTCAAGAGGAATAGATGAGAAATGTAGATTCTCTGAAGGAGTCTGAAAAACGCGGTTCTCCACAGTCAAGTGAGATGTCGACTTTGGATAAACCGAGGACGTAAACTTCTCGAGGAGGAGAGAAGTACTTGTGGTTGTAAGAGGGTCATTCATTTTCATAACGGTGCTCATGCTGCCATTAATATTTTAACAACCTAGCTTTGTTTGGTTTTTAAGTAGAGGGTTGCAATTGTGACGGCTTGTAAACATGTTGTCAATTATTCTCAATGATTTTCAACAGAAACACTCCAGAGCTTTTAATCTAACCGACAAAAACCATTGACACAGAATAATGCGCACCTCTGCACAAGGCAAAGTTGAAGTGCTTATGACAAAGTCGAGATGGCATATACTAGCTGATCACAGCTGAAGCAGTGATGATACAGGTGTTTGCGAATTATGTAGATCCAGTATCACTTTCAAAATCAACATTTTAATGTAATGTACATTTTAAGAGTGTTCAGTGTTAGGGGGATAGCTATAAAGGAGAATGGTCTGTAGGCCTATGCTCGTGGAAGTTTAGCTATTAACAGCCAGTTACAAATATCCAGTGCTAAACCGTACGGGTAATCTCGGAACAGAGGAAATATTATTTCTGCATTATGTTGAGAAAAAAAACACCCTGTTTGGCAATGAATGTCTGACATTAAGGGATTAATTAATACATCGATTGTGTTGAATTCGGAGTTAGTCACACAAGGACTTTTCTCAAAATTGGTTGAATTAACCTGGAATGCCCCTTCGAGACAATTATACAATAAATAGATCACACAAATCATATTTGGCAGCGTAAAGTACCTTCTTTCCTAAAGAGTGAACACAAATAAAATACCCTTCAGAATGGATAGGTGGACAAACAAACTTAATCAATAAACGGATAGGGGGGACAAAATATTATTACGAATTCAAGCCGAATATATGTCCACTGGATACATCAATGCATCCTATCAATGTCCACCCTAATCCAATCACAAAACGAAGGCACACAACCAAGTTGATTTGTTAAGAAATCCATGTTATCAGCTTATTCGATCAGTCCATATTCCATTTCAATTCCAGTTCAATTTCCAGTGCCGGTGCTGTGGAGTTCCCTACCAATAGGACGGCGGTGGGTGATTTACACTGCACTCATAAAGCCTGCTGCTGACAGGGTTCAAGATAATCATATTGAGACCATCATCCAATTATCTCAGTTCCCCCCATCTGTCAATGGCATCCATAATTTACTAAACACCTCCAGTCACACAACAACCATAGAAATGGTCCCTTGAAACGTATCTGCCAAGCTCAACACAATAATGCGCAGTGCCTTCATCTGGTCGATCCCCCAAGGGAAGTGCTTCAAATTAGCCCTTCCAAGGGGAGTTCAGCTTGTATTAAACAAGGCGTCAGTAATTTTACAGATTGATTTTAATGTTCCGTAGTGGTGTTCCGATGATCGATTATAATCGATGATTGGTTGTTTGCGTTAGCAATGATGATCATGAATCATGAAATTCTATAATCGATCATCTTTTTTTTTTTAAACGATAACAAAATTTAATATTTGTTTTAAAAAACATTTTGGCATCAAATAACAAGTATGTTGTGTTTTTCTTCATATTTACCATGAAAAGTTAGCATTTTAAAGACAAGTAACTGACTTTTAGTTGCTAACTGCCGCGAACAAATTATCTATGATCATCGGTTGGTTATGTACAACCAATCTTTTAGAATTCATAGTAAGTATGCAATTCAAGAGGTCCTAGAATTTAGTTAAAAATCTTCCAACCCTTTGACTAGTAGTTTTTAAAATTCTCGAATGGAATTACAAAGATTCTGTTTAATATTTTTTCCAATAGGTCATGGGTACACATACAATTATTTTTAACATCAGTATTTCAGTAATAACATGTTGATAGATTGAGCAGTCAAATGCAAAGGAAGTCTGGACTGCCTCAAACTTTCACGTTAATAATAGCAGTAGAGTGAATAAGAATAAGATTTAACAAAGCAGGGCCTTCAAGAATACCTCCGCTTTAGTGCAGAAGCAGATCATGTGTAACTCACCATCTTCCCTACAATACATGTACCAACAAACACAGCTTAATGACTGTAAATGAAATAGTGGGCAACAAAATTGTTAACGCCCTAAACATCTATGTGCAAGTAAAAAGGGAATTAAGCAAATATAAATGTAAATGTTAAAGATATATATGTGCATATTTTTGTACAAGTGTTTTTTAATTATTGTTTAAACAGGAGTCGTCTATTCTTTTAAATATGCGTCTGAGTTACGTTGCCCTTTGAGGATAGTGATGTCATAATGTCATAAGTGTTAGTCACGTTTTATCCAGTTCGCTTTGTCTGTGATGTCAAATTCAGCAAACAGGACACGAATCAGCGAGAGGTCTGACACAGATCAGAGACAGGACATGAATAAAAGTCTTACATATATATTATATATAGTCATATATCCGTATGCGTAGTATGCATGCATGTATTTATGTAATTATTACGTAATGCAAGGAATATAAAACAACACTTACGATTGTGATTTACTGTTGTGAAAAGGTCAGAACCAGATTCAGATGCCTGCAATAGAAAGACAATAATAAATACTTTATCAAAAGTTGAACGCAAATTGAAAACGACAAAGCTATTACGGTGTTCAAAACTTGTATCTCACCACTAGTAAGTCTCCTCATAAACATTTGGCAAGATGGGTGGGTGCAACAACATCAGTGAGGGGGCTGCTTAGTTTAAGCCATACATTCTTAACGCACTAATGGGGGAAGTTACTGTACTCCATACATGTTAACACAGACCATATATACCATAACGCAATTGCATTGAACAAGCGCCAGAGCTTTCCACGCAACAATACGCTATTTTGAGATGAATATTACCTCAACCTTACAACCATAGAGCTAATTCACAATAACATGTGTACATATAGATCTGCTTTCCATAGAAAATTACTAATACAGCTATGCGATTGGCACATTCAGAGTTGACTGGGTGCGTGTGGCGCGTTTGACAAGTTTGCTGGGTGCAAGTGCTAATTCACTACAGTTTAAACACTATTGTGAAATGGGTGTCCACAGACCAGTTCTTACAACGACATCGACCGGTAATTACTTGTACACTCATCTCAGTGGAGGTGCAAAGATTTCTAATTTAGTACAGGGAACCTACTTAAAGTATGTACACATGGTAGAGGTCAGCGTGCTTTTCGCAAGTTTGAATACAATCTCGTACAAGAGGTCTGGGGTGGTAGTAGTAGTAGTAGTAAAAGTGTGAGTGCACATGCATGTTATAAGTATTTAGAAAATTGCTTATTCAAAACAATGGCCCTCTTATATAAACTAAATAAACTGTTATTCAAAATCTCAAAGCAAGTTATCTTTCATTATATCACAGCAGTTGACTCCAGGAAGGCACTGTCCCTAATTTATATAGTGGATGTTCTGAATATGATGCAGCAAGTAAATACCACGGCAATGACAATTAGACATGCTGGTTTCGATGTAAACTAGTACAACATGGGCCAACTCAAGACACCAATCTACACCATGAGCAAAATCAAGGCGAGCTGAAGATCACTTTCCTAAGTTAATTTCTATTTCGATCAGTGGTCCAAGATTAGTCCATCAAAGGGCATAGTGTGTGCTATCCTATCTGTGAGAAAGCGAACATAAAAGATCCCTAGTTATTATTCGGTAACAGCAGGGTTTTTTCTGTAACCAAGTGTCGATAAAACCATGTGTTCGACATCCAATAACTGTCAATTAATATTATAATGAATGTGTTCCAGAGGTGGTGTTAAACAAACCAACTTTATCTTTATACCCATAACACTATCCCTGTCCCATTCATCAAATCTCACGTCACTGGTGTCTATTCAGCTCCCAACGGAAGCGAGGATAAAAGAGGAAATGTAAGAAAATATAAATGTAAGAAAATAGATATCAAATCAATTTTATCCGAGCATTCAATAATACAACCAGTCTGTTCATATGCAGATGAAAAGGATGTCTGTCAACTACATCTTGCCCGACTATTACGTCTCAGCCAAGGGGAGGTAACTGTGTGTCAAATTTAACCATCATGTTTGGCTCTGTTTAAGGATAATAGCAATACAGTCGTGTTACTCTTTAATGTATACACAAACAATGTAATAAACTCAATTATTTGCTGCATTTGGTTTTGTCCCAAATACAATACAACGCAAATAATAAAGACAGAAAGATCATGACCTGTATTTGGTACATGTGTGTTGCTGGTATTTTCAGGAATTGTTCATCTGGTAACAATTTATGCCGGGCACATCTGAATCACAGAGGTTTTAATGGTCAACATTTGTTTTATAAAGGGTTTGTTAGCAAAACTTCAATTTGCCCTATTCTGCCACGTGCTTTCAATCACTGCAGGAACACGGAATATTGCAAAACAGAAAGTTGTAAACTTTTGTTTATGCCAGTAGCTACTTTGGTAGTCTAATTGGGAAAGAATTGTTTTCTTGTGCCCAGTACCGCTGACCTCGCAAGGGATTTATCAACCTTCAGGAAATGGCAACACGTGGACTATTTGGAATGAACAAAAAATGCAACCCATTATATATATCGGCAACACTATAGGCATAGCAATGAACAATGTATTTCTGCGCAATTTTACCAGCATAGAATTTCATTTTAACACACAAGAATTCTTAAGATTTGATTTGTACATTTTAGCTACATTTATTATTTGATTAATAAGTTATTTGAAAAAAATTATTCCTAGTATTGCAAATCTTTTTTTTCTCTTCTATTCCACTGTAGCATTGCCATGTTTGTTACACCCTGTTACATAATGACAAACCTTGTGGAGCATATTTTGATACGATTGAATAGGGCCTACACTTGTTTAAACTTATTGATATGCTTTTTCTATGGTGTTATTGTCAGTGATTAGACAGGGATTAAAAAACCATTAAGAGTCTCACCGTGTTGCCCATTAATGTGGCAACAACAAAACTGGAGCTGAATTCTACATGAATACACACACTTCTGTATCCGGTTATACATGAACAGGCAACATCTGTCCATGAGCTGAATTTTTACAACGTTCTTCTCAGGATACCGCAAATATCTTTTGCAGGTGTCACATATGCGATCATGTGGAAGTGCAAAATGTAAAGGCCATAGTATTCTCAGAATGCAGTAACCATAACAGTTACTGTTAATTCAAACAACACATCTATCTGCCACACACAGATTGGGCGGTTACCAAACACCGAGGTAGAAACGTGTGAAAACAAATTAACAAATCTCACAACAAGAATGTGATGCAATTCTCATCCCCTTCTCGCTGATTGAATGGAAAATAATTACTTAGATGACTTTTATACAACAGTAAGTAATTGAAAACGACTTGTGAGAGCATTGAGGTTCCAATAACAGGACATGTAACACATTCTCCAACATAACACGCTCTCCAAAGTTAACCAGCAGAAAGATGATTCATTATATACTATATAGGAAGAAAAAAAACTTGAGATATTTGTAGAATAAATATTTGAATATTTAAAAATTTATTTATATTTTAAAATATATAAAGTGAAACCCCTTTAAATCAAACAAACGTGGAACACAGTAAAATGTTCGGCTTAGAGGGGTGTTCAGTTTACTGAGGTTTATATAACGAGCCTTAAGGCTTTACGGGACTGAGAAATAAGTTTGGTTTAAAGGAAATTCTGCGTTACCGAGGGTTCAGTTTAAACGGGTTCTCTGCACACACAAATACAGTCAAACCTGTCTTAAACAGCCACCTAAGGGAGTAACTAAAAGTGGCCTCTTAAGACAGGTGGCTGCTTAATA
>JAUTCZ010047970.1:0-11599 GCA_032273805.1 Melanodrymia brightae | reverse complement strand
ATAAACCAGACGTGTTTCACTGGCTGGAACGGAAAATAGCCCATAAAAATGTTTTGCGCTGTGTAGGATCGATCTCTTGACCCATCCAGCCACAGGCGGACATTCTACCTCTGAGCTACGTCCCGCTCCGTGTTGTATTTACATTCTGTTTTTGTTTCACCAAACTCTCTAGAAGAGAAAGTGATTTATATCGGTGAATAACTAAATAGAAGTTGTGAATACGACTATGGCAGCAGTTGTTAAGATACGAGTGCTTTCAACTTGTGAGTACTTGCATATGGGCATTGGATATGAATTTTCGCCTAGTCTGTTCCGTGATGGTGACTATTCCTAGTAGCTATAGACGACGGCTATGTTACATGTATGGTGATTGAGCTGTCGGCTTTCTAAAGCTGAACAAAAGAGAAGACTGGTGAACTAATATAGCTTTGCATTGATATAAAAAGAAAATTGCTGTGCAAAAAAACCATCCGTATGTATGTGTTTCTGTACGATGTCTGAACCTATGGATGATGTTTAAAATGTTGAAGAAGGTAGACCGGTGAATTTTACATATCAACAGTAAGTGTGTCTGTGTCTGTAATTAACAATCTGGTCATTGCATTTTAACTAGAGATAAAACAACTTCATCTTTATTTACCATCATCAATCTATGTTGTAAAAGTCTGTTGTCATACCTTGAAAATTGCTTGATCAGTTTGTAATTTCTTAATATTTATGCAACATTGTTAACTGGGTTTTCTTTTACTCGAGCTGAACACAATTTTGTTTTCACAATTTTCTTGAAAAATTTGCTAATAGAACAAACAAAATTATTATACACAATTTGTACTAAATTGTGTTTCCAAACTACGAAGTAACAATTATTTTCAAAAACAGTTTGTCCTCATTTTTGTTGAGTAGACTGCTCTGTTGCATGATATTTAAAAAATTGACTCCAAGCTTGAATATTTAAACTGAATACAAGTATTTATTACCCATACGTGAGAGAAATTGCAGTTTAATAACTGTTTGATCGTTCATCACATTGTGAGATACGATTTAGAGTTCACGATTTGCAGCTTCAGCATTGTACGACATCACACTCAACTTATAGGAAATAAGCATTGACGGAGTTTCGGTTCTGCTCATTTCCTATATTGTAGTGCCTTGTAATACATGCAATACTATACTCGTTCAAGCAAGATACTGTATATTTACAACTGGAGTGTTTAAATTGTGCTTTTATTCGATTGAAAACACTGGGTGTAAACAATCAGTCTCACATGAACTTGTTTAGTGTTGTAGATCATTTATATTAGCTATACTTAAAATTTGGCTTTTTTTTGTGTGTGTAAAATTTTCACTTTAATACTTATTTTGGACGAGTGAGAGGTCCATGGCAACAGAAATTTGCGAGTATGCAACATTTATATTTTATTACTGTATATCGCCATTTTACCTGACGACGCATGATAAGTATTATTAGGTTTTAGTCTGATAAAATAAATACATATTAAAATAAATATGTGCATGTACTCGAAGTAACGACATAAAGGTATTCTACAAGTGAATTTCTAAACCATTATAAAAATGTCTTTCAATATTTTAACTGTTTGACCTACTTCAGTGAGATCTTGATAACATAAAACCAAAAAATCTGGATATTTTGAAACTTTCTAATGTCCATAAAATTCCTATAAAAATTAGAAACTAAATTTATGGAAAAATCAAACCAAACAAATACTTTCGTCAGTGATTTTTAAAGCATGGGCAGTGAATTTTCAAATCCAATGACCCTATGGCCAGTGAATTTGAAAAAAATTCTAGAAGCCCTGCCTCCAAATGAGACGTGTAATAGATGTTCGTTGACGATTGTTTCCGTAGATACGATAACTGTGCTCAGTAGACGGGCACTGAGATTATTATCGGACCTCAGATTATACCAAAGACCATTATTTATTGCATATAGGGTCCAAACATTCGCATGGCAGCTATTTTAACACATGTTGTACATAGACTTAGCATAGTCATTACTTATTGTATTGTATAAATGTAGTATCGTAACTATGTTTTCTTGTTGTCTTCTCGGTACGTTGTACATGCAAATGATAATATAATCCATATATTTTCGGTTCTTTGTGGTTAAACATTCCACACAATAACTAAAAGTATTGTGGTACTTCCTGTTTTCCCTCTATCTTTTCTAAAAACAGTAATCAAATAAAGAACCTGCTTATGTTATATTCTTAATTAAACGACCAGCTATTCGTTTAGTTTGGCCGGGATTGTGTAGGAAGTAATATAAATAATAAATGAGGCAAGAGGTTGCCTGAATGGTTTAAAACATTGGTACACTTTATTTAGTAACTTACATATACATGGATCTCCTATATACCCGGTATCCATTAATATAAAGAGGGTATTTGTGGTCAAATATGGAGTTGATATTTTCACGAGTGATGGTTATACTTGGTATGTTAAATATTTCCACTTACTGGTTGGACTATTAAACATTTTAAGTGTAACTTTATTATTGTACTGAGATATCCGTAATTGGACAGTTGAGATTCAAAGTGCAATTTCAGTCAACTAAGCATGATGGTCACTATTAATTCCATCACTTATATTCTCTATGGAATGTTTCAGGGTGTGGGGTAGTTTTAATCAGTGTATCGGTTGTAATCTTTTTTGAACAGAACCTGAAACTGCTTGAACTGCAGATAACCTTTCGCCTTCTTGGCTTCCGTGGAAGACATAATTAGCATTTAACAAGTTTGTGTGTAAATGTGACTGCATTGCATGAATAAACTTGAATAATTTTATGCCATGTGACCTCTTGCTTGTCAGCCAAACATAATCAGTGTATCTAGTGAGCCAATAGCAATTGTTGTTATTGAGACCCTTTTGGCAGCTGAAGCTTTTAATGATATAATTAATATCCAACCCGACATGTTTTTTCATATCATTGTTTATTATTGTTAAATGTCATGTTTTTGTGCTTTTATTGTTCGGTCGTGGTGTACACTGGATTGTGACCATTTTAAAATTTACTTTGAAAATGTTTTCAATTCGTTAAAAACAAATTGATGAAAAATATTTTCTTATTGCTAAAAACAAATTGAAAAATTTCCACAAAACTTGGATCTGCATCAATCAGTTCCACTGAATATCATCAGGAAATTGTTCTTTGAGATATATTTTCGTTTTTCAAGAACTCCATTGTACACATTGACTCAATCATTTTTGTCTCATTTCATTTTCATTTGCTACAAGATATTTTGTGCATAGCATAATTTATTATGAAACATTTTAGCTTTACTACGAATGTACTGCTTATTGTGATGTTATATATTTATATGTATATGTTGTTCAACCAATTTTAGTTTGATGCTTATGCTTAAATGAATCTCAAAACATAAGATGATGGACAAATTTTATTTTTGCATAATTTTATCAGAATGCTGAATGCAGACTTTATTTTTAGCTTATCCTTTGTTATAGTCAATTTACAACTATTGATGTAATCCGTCTTATATAACGATGCTCCGTTATGGAGCAGTCTTGTGTAGGTTTGTTTTTCTCATTGTTCATAATTAACTAAGATGTCGAGGGATTATTTCAGAAAATATTCTCCATGTACACTAGAGCTGTAGGCCCATTCCACGTTACGTGTGTTACAACCCAGAATTGTTTTTTTACAGAACAATTATTCCTGAGAGAACTCTTTCTTAAATGTTTATAACTATGATGTAATAGTATTATCATTATAGTTATAAACATTTAGGAAAGATTATCTCTCAGGAATAATTGTTCTGTAGAAAACAATTCTGGGTTGTAACACACTTAACGTGGAATGGGCCTGTAACGATGTGATGATACAGAATCGTATCGTGATATGAGGTCCACGATATGATACATTGATTCAGGATGGACGTATCCTGATAGCGTATATATATATTACACACGTTTTATTGTTTGAATTAAAGATTACATAAGAATGTATAAATTTGCGAATTGGTGGCAGAAATGACACTGAACTCAAGTGACAGTAAAAACAGTGTGTAATTAAACTTGTATCATAACGTAACACCTTTGGTTACGGTTATCATGTTTCCTAAGCTAGAAGGAAGCCATTTACTATGAAAAGTTAATCATCATATATAACGTATCGCAACACACATATCGTACCATAACTATCCAAATCGTTACAACTCTAGTTACCCCCATTTGGACGACTAATGAACTGAAAAAGTTCATTTGTCAATAGGATATTTTCTGAAATATTTCTAATACTTCTGATCTGTCCATCAAACTATGGATTGTTTTACTTGTGTACACCAATATCAAAGAGCAATGCAATGTGAACGTTTTAGCACAGACCACTAAAACTTACTTGATTTCATTCGAAAGTATCGTGTAATCCAACAAAAGGTCTCTAAATCTAATTTTAACAGACTAATCAATGAATAGCAATTTATTTGGAAAGTATATACCTGGTATGTCTAGCCAAAATTTTGACAAATTGGACACTTGTTTTTTTTTGTACTTTCCAATGTTTTAATTTTAGTAGCGATCAGTTCGATTTAAGCTTATACTACAAGTTAAAACTAGGCTGACTAACTAATATAAAGCATGAGACATTTACCCAATGTTTGTTTCCAATACCGTAATTGTGTTAAAATTTTATATGCGCGGCTATCTGGGAGTCTTGGAAAACTTATGTTTACTGTTTGCAGTTCACGTGCTTAAATTCTATTAAAAAGCTTATTAAAAAATGTGCTATTAATCACATAATTATTATAATTCTAGTTGATTGGTCAGCGAACTGAAATATTTTGGTATACCTTCTGTCTTTGGAAGAAATGAATCAAAAGACACTGTTTGTTATTTACATAATGTTTTTGGTAATTTCTGAAGAATACATTTTGCCTTTTGTTTTATTGACCAGTTACATTTGCTATTGCTATGTTGAATTATAAATTAATATTTTGGTTACAGCTTGGACATACCCGGTAACCGGTACTTTATTATATTTAAATGCATACATATATTGCTGTTTTAGCAAGAATATTATATATATACATACATGAAATTGGAGTATATTTTATTGGTTTTGCTAAATAATTTTGATAATTCTTTGACTCAAAGGGAGTTAACTCATCATGGATTGTTGGTACTGTTACAAATCTGCCATTATGTGAATAAAATAAAATATAAAAATAAAAACGTTCATCACGGTTAAAGCAAAACAAAACTTGTTTTAAGTAAAACGAACAATATTAGTGCTTTATATTGTGTGAATTACATATGACACTAAAATATGTCTGGATTATTTCACACTGCTGTAGATGCATAATGTTCAGCAGCGAATAAATTGGACATCAAGATGTTCATCCTTGACAGGTTCACTTTAAATATTAAATCTGTGACAGGTTCACTTTAAATATTACATCTGTGACAGGTTCACTTTAAATATTACATCTGTGACTGGTTCACGTCAAATATTGAATCTGACAGGTTCACTTTAAATATTACATCTGTGACTGGTTCACTTTAAATATTACATCTGTGACTGGTTCACTTTAAATATTACATCTGTGACTGGTTCACTTTAAATATTGCATCTGTGACTGGCTTACTTTAAATATATCTGTGAATGGCTTACTTTTAATATTATATCTTTGACTGATAAACTTTAAATATATCACTTTGAATATTACATCTGTGACTGGTTTCCTTTAAATATATTATATCTGACTTGTATCTAACAATACACCATAGGTCATGCACATTCTGATTCTCAATTTATGTATTCAGAAATTAATATGTATCTACTTTATATGGATATTGGACTTGATACTAATCAGGGTATGTATACATACATGGATTTTGGACTTGATACTAATCAGGGTATACATACATCTAGGAATCTCAGTCTTTAAACATTATCTCCTTATATAGATATTTGACGGGAAAATTATAAGGATTTAAGTTTATGAATCTCAATGTAAAAGAAGTATTACTAAATTTGTTGCTGAATATTTTAACCAGTTGAATCTCATTAAATAAATATATTATGAATCTCAGTGCAATAAAAGTATTACTAAATCTGTTGCTGGAACTTTTAACTGGTTGAATGTCATTTAATACACATGAATCTCAATGTAATACAAGTATTACTAAATGTGTTGAATCTCATTAAATACACATACTAGTATTATGTATGTCAATCAGCTGGGGGTAAGAAATCTAGTCCAGGATATTCAAAATATCTGCATTAGCACAGTGTTATATCACTTGAAGGGAATAGTTAACAGCTATTTGACATATACTTGTATTTCATAGCGAATTGACGTATACTTGTATTTCATAGCGATTTGATGTATACTTTTATTTCATAGCGATTTGACATATATTTTTATTTCATAGTCGCTCACGCATTTGCAATTAAATCAATAACTGAAAGAATCTGTTATTTTTTATTTAGGGACACCCAAGTTAACTGTGTTTCCCATTTCATTGGCTATCGATGAAGAAAACACAATTAACTTGAGACACTGTGCTAATTGTAGCCAATAATTTGATGCCAAAAACTGTTTCAATGATTCCCCTTAATACTTGTTAAGAGCTATTGTATCACTTACATACATATGGTTACTAAATTTTGTGCTATATAAGTTTACACTTGCATCTCATTGTACTGTGTATTAATTTAACTTGCCTTATTGTTGACGTTTTAGACTTATTTGCAGTTGAACAATGCAAAGTGATACATTTATATTTGTAGATATTGTTCTGTATATGCTGTACATATATGTATATAGCTTTGATCACAACTGCTGTGCAGATGGCCTCAGTTTTGTACTTAAAAACAAAACAACAAAATGTGTGTGACGGTTTCTATTTTGGGTGTAAATACTGAATATAAACGTAGATGTTTTTAGCCAGACGTGTGAACGATCCACGTGAAATGTTTGAATTTCTGTGTGGTTGTCGTTATTGAAAACATGTTTTGATTAAGTTTGACATCGAATACTAGTAATTAGTTTTCATTACTCATGTTTCTTTATGCTATGTCAGGTGTGGGAGACCTGTGTATAATATGAATCTGATGAATACATTATTTTTTTGGATAAACACTATATTAGGCCCACTTCAAGAAAAAAAACATGATATAAAAAAAAAGAACATTTCCCCCAGCAAATAATCCTGCATATGACAGTGTGTGTAGTATTAACTGAGAAGTTTTATATTGTATGTTTGTGATAGTATGGGTAGTATGAAGTGGTAATACTAACTTCTATGCTACATAAGATATTAGTAGTATGAAGTGGGAATCCCAGGTGGGTAGTATGACTGAAAATACTAGCTTTTATGCAACAGTTTTTGGTAGAAAATTGGGAATACTAAGTTTTATATTACATTGGGGATGGATAATATGAACTGACAAATTGCTATATTATCTCCTTGTGATTGAAAGAACTGGAAATACTAAGTTTTATACTACATCATATATGCTTAATATTTTAATGATGTACATATATAGAATTTCTAAATAATGAAATTAAGATTCCTTTGAATAATAGTCCTCGATTCCTGCCATGAAGGAAGGTGTTGAGAGGTACTTGCATAGGAGTGGTGGGGAATAACATGTTGATACTGAACGATCCCCACCTATCCCATAACGCCCAAATAGCTTGACCAACAATGCGTCTTGATCAGCTTCTGGGTAGGTAAGGAATAATTGTAAATCATTTTGCCAAGAGGTCTCTGGATTTGTTACAATTAAACACAAAACTGTTTTGTGTTTACAGATTCACAGAACTATTCAATTACATCCACTTTCAGAACCAAGTACTGTGGAAATAGAACTAGGTATTGATACAATGGATTCGATATCCCATTATCTGGAAAATACTACATCTATTTAGAATGTCTATTATCAGAAAAATAATGTTTTTGTGCATTACGCAAGTTACACAGAAACAAGTTCCTTTTAATTGAAATATTGCAGATGTAAAAAAACTTTTTTTTACATGTCTACTCAATTTTTATTGGAATGAATTTTAGAATGAAATTTGTTTACCTTTACATTTGTTGAAATGTTTTACAAACTATTTACAGCTTTGTTGTACAAAGTGCTATTGGTAAACAAATATTTGTATCTTGTGTATAGCAATCTAATTTTAGTACTTTTGGTAATAAGCGGGTATTCTACATGTATATTGTCTTCATTAGCTGTGGTCCTTTTAATTGGTGAACTTTCTACTTTTGTCTGTTCGTTTTTATTCAGTGATGTCACTATTTTACGTACATGATTGTGCATTGTATTTTATTGTATTTTTTGTTTACAGTTTAAAGTTTTTCTGTGTAGTGAAAGTACAATGGTATATAGTGACACATATATACACATACGTATAGTCTCTGTATATATTATTTAGTTTGTGTCATCCTGGGCAGGAAAACATAACAGTTTTTTTCAAAAATTTAAAGTGTGCTAAAAACATAAAATTATATGAAGCTTTACACACCAAAAAACCTAATCTGTAATGCAAGAACAGTTCTTGGGTTGTTCACGGCTAATGCTTCGTACAGAACAGAACAGAATTTATTACACTCCGGCGATTCGACAGTGGCATAGGAGGACAGTGACTATTACATAATTATATACAATAAAAAGATGGTTAACAAAATACAAAGTAGAACATGGACATATGTTACTTAATAATTAACATATACTTACATACATATAAGCCCAGTTATAATTGTCCTTGCCTTGACTGTTGACAGAGCACACTGAAAATATCCCATAACTAATACTTGTCCATGAAAAATATAAACATACAACAGTAACTGTTATTGTACTAACTATGGTCTTCATGTTTTTGGCAATTAAGCAGATGTCCAGTTAAATCGATTTTGGTTAGTTTTTATTTTTATTTTGTTGTTTTCATGTCTCAAAAGAGTCTTTCTGGTTGTTGTTGATTAAGACTCTTTTACTGCATTGGGAAAAGCAACCATTCCTGAATCTGTATTTACTGTATAGTGCTTTTATAGTGCTAGTAAATTTTATTTATTTAAAAGGGGAAGTAACCCATGACGTAATAAAAATGTCCGGTTGTCAATTTGACTTTTTCCCCACCCCTGGTGCTAGGAAGTTTAAATCAGTATGTTTCTGCTGTTTTTCTCAGAAATGGTCTCGATATCATAGTACCTACAACTTACTTTCATGGTACCCACAACTTACTTCTAATTTGACTAATATTATGTTTTCAGCAATTCAAACATTTGAGTATTGGTACATATTTCTGTTTCGTTGTTTATTTAAGTTAATAGTGCTGACGAAATACCAAATGTTTTCAGGGTAATCTCTACCGTTATTGTATTATTAAAGTTAATTTAGTGCTTGATATTCTTTTATTTTTAACACCAAGTTATTTGTAACTTGCATTTTTTAAGTTCAAGTTGTTTTATTGTAATAATAGTTGCATTCCATCAGCATAATAAACAAAAATATAAATACTGCGCATCTACATACAAACAATGGTGGAGAATGATTTAAAAGAAATATTTACATGTGGTTATATATAAATTTTAATAATACAAATTTTGTTTTAAATAAAATGATATAAAAATAATTTTAATAAAAAATCTAAAAAAGAACAATCCCAAATTTTGTTTGTAATATAAACAAATAAAATAAAACCAAAAAATATATTTAAAATGTAAATAAAAAATCCAATGATATAAATATATGGAAAATAAGTAAACAGATACAAATGTGCATTATTTCACTATATAACAATTATATAAATTTATAGTCTTACTCAGAGAATAATAACAATATTGTATTAATTAATATTTATGAGGTGATTAACAATTATTTGCTCCCCATTAATTATTCCCAAGATTATTTAGCTCTTATCTGTATTTTTATTATTTTTAGATTGGACTGCTCTTGTAATTGTCTGTTCTATTTGGGTGATTTGAATATTCTTAATCAAAGTTTTTCTTATTAATACTTAGAAAATATACAAATGTTCTGATTGTCAAAGGTGAATGCATTTACAATGAAACGGATATTTTAAGAATAAATAGATTTACACTGTTATTTTCAACATGATAATTTTATTTATTGGTATGTTTTAGTGTATTATTGGTCAATTTTGTTTAGTCATTCATCGCCGATTGCCACATGAATGTAAACAGTCAAGCAATGTATAAAAAGTAAAAAAGTTTTACACTAAAGACTGTCTGAGTGTATATGTTTTGCATTACTATATATTGTGTACCTTGATTTGCTTACGTTCATTTTAAAAAGTGTTTAGTAGTCCATAGTAGTGCTGTGTTTGAGTTATACAATCTTACATGTTCCATTATCCTTCACTCCATATACATAGTAGTATATATTATAATTTTGTTTGAAGAGTGTATTCATTTTACTCGGAATTGATGCGTGTGTAGATTTTGTTGTTGATTGAAACACAAGTGCACTTTATGCTGTACATTAATTGAATAAAGGGTATGGTATCAAAGAAAAACGTGTTGTTTGTGTTGACTATTACACACACTGTTTCATTACAAACATGATTCAAGATAGCACCTAGACGGACGTTCTTCAGTTTGAATGTGGTCAAAGGGAAATAATTTATCAGAAACATTATCAACATGTCGTGAGCTTGTTTGGGCGGAATGGGATCTAGCTCAGTGGTAGAGCATCCATCTGTGCTGTGAGTCGTTGAAGGATCGATCCTCCATGGACCTGTTGGGGGTTTTCCCGTTCCAGCCATACAGTGACCAACGACTTGAAGGCGACATCAAAGGCTATCTTGTATGGGAAATTGAATATAAATTTAGAGATTCATCGTTGTTAATAATACAAAGTATAGCCTATGTGGTGGCAGTGGGCTTCTGAGATGTGTGAAACTAGCCACGTGTTTGATGATTATTAATCGATGTGAGAGCGTGATGTAAAGCAGCGCGAGAGTTCGATGGGTACTGAAAGAGTTGGGGTGGGGGGGGGGGGCTTTCTTGTAATGATCGCCAGATCAGCGCAAGCGCGTACGCCGGAGGTACGATGGGTCGGAGGATCGATTCTCCTCGGTGTACTTGTGTTATTTCCCGTTCCAACCAGAGATCCACGACATCCATCACAGGCAGTGAGGTGTGCTATCTTGTATGTGGGAAAGTGCACATTCGGTAAGAGTAACTGATACGGCGACAGCGGGTTTCTTCTGTGATCAAGTGTCGATATAACCGTGCATTTGACTTCTAATAACCGCTGATTAATAATCAAAGTGTTCCAGTTGTGTCGTTGAACAAGCAAACCGTATTTTTATTTGTTCAATGGTTGTGATTTTAGATAAAGTTTCGATAAATGCGTTATTATGAGCAAATGTACACAACAGCTTAAGTCGATAGCATTTGATTGGGGTCTTCGCAAATTTACACAAAAGCTTACGTCGATGGTGTTTTATATATAGAATACTAAATGACTCAGTTTAATACCATTTTTATGAACGAGTATATTAAAAATGGTATCTATTTTTAATGTACGAGTTCATAAAAATGGTATTGAAATGAAAGGAGTTTAGTATTTTATTTATTACGTATACAT
>JAUTCZ010047959.1:0-11605 GCA_032273805.1 Melanodrymia brightae | reverse complement strand
ATTTGGCAATAATGTTGAAATGGTATTGTTAAACGTGCGTAGAGGTCTAAAAGCCTTGCCTGAGCATTCCTTTAAAGCCGCAATGCCTAGTTTTAAGACGAATGCCACCGTGCTTGCCAAGCTAATTAATGCTATTTGTAACATATTTCTAGCTCTTTATTATTTCACGATGTATAGATTTCTCGAAAATCATTTGTCACCTGCCAAACAAAAGTCCAAGGACCATACTAAGCTACTACAAACGCATTGGACATACGTTGATATTGAAAGCAATAAGATGTAAGTAAATGTTAATTTTAATAATAAAACACACACCATTAGTCAGAAATATGTTACAAATAGCGTTATATTCGCAAGCACGGTGGCACGCGTCTTACAACTATAGTACCCGTCACAACATTTGTAGTATGTTTTTCGTAGATAACTTTAGTTTCGTTTAACGTAGAGAAAAAAGGTAAATAACTCTACGTTAAACGAAACTAAAGTTATCTACGAAAAACATGCAACAAATGTTGTGACGAGGACTATAGATAGAATTTTTTTTTAAATAATCAAGATGTCGGTCGTCCAAATCAAGGTTAGGTACATTCACAAAGCAAAGATTGGCCCCCAACACACAGGAATAACATAGACTATTATAACACCTTGAACCATCATGTACATGTACAGGTACAAACAAAATCACAGACCATTATCACCAGGTTAATACCGTCAAACATACAGACAACCATACAGACAAACAGACATTAGTAACAACATAGAAATATTAATAATTCTCACTGCCGAGTCAGTGATTGTTTAGATAATTCAGGTATAAATATATATATATAAATGATTATGTAAATGTATGTATGTATGTATGTAAGTGTGTGTGTGTGTGTGTGTGTGGGTGTGTGTGTGGGTGTGTGTGTGTGTGTGTGTATGTGCGTTGGCATGCATGTATGTATTATGTATGTGTGTGTGTATGCTATTTCATCATTCCTCCCTTTCTCCTGCACAGGAGGAATCGTCTGACAAATCACACCTTTGTAACAATAAACAAATTCCAATCTACCTTTTTAAAAAACAATATAGTAAGTTTTTTATTTGCCCAATTTGGCAAACTTCGGTTTATGACATCATGATTTGTCACTAACTTAAGTGTTCCGAGTGTACAGATTTAAAAAACAATTGTTTGCCAAAGTAAGAATTGTGGGATATACTGTATAGAGTCATAAGCTGGTGTTTTATTCTCAAGTTACATTTGCTGTCATTATACAAAGGTACACATTTTTATGTAAAACAAGTATTTATATATTTAGTTTTGTATTATTAATCTCCTGGTTATTTGGTCCTATCTCCTGTATTTTCGAAGCCATGTTTCCTTTTATTCCAATGTTCAACTTCAAGGTAACAATAAAGATAGTTTGTTTAACAACACCACTGGAACACATTGATTATTAGAAAAACTAGCGGTTGTTGGATATCAAACACACGGTCACATAGACACTTGGTCACAGAGGAAACCTGCTGCTGCTGCCACATAGGCTACTGTTACCAAATAGCAAGGGATATTTTATATACACTTTCCCACAGACAGGATAACAACAACCAAGGCCTTTAATGGACAACTTGTGGATAACTGGTTTACATTGGGAATAGAAATAATAATATGAGGTTGTAAATTAAGATGCACTCACCTTGAGAATGGAGAAGAACTCGATGTCCGTGTTGCCGGCGAGATGGTAATTTTGAAGCAGTAGCCAGTGTCCACACTGCATGCAGTCGATGATTGCCTGCTTTATCTCAGACATTTGACTTTTCACACCAAAATTCATAATTCTGATCTTGCCTTCCATTCCAATCTCCCTTGCCAATCGTTTCACCTCGTGGGCAGGATTCACGTAGGGATAACCTTGATAAAAAACGTGTGGTTGCTAAATCAGTTTGATGTTTAAACAAAGGCAAGCAATGAACTGGTGATTTTAATTAAATGTTTGTTTAATGACCTCACAGCACATTGGTTAATCTGTGGGTAGAAGATGTCAGAGAAATTGTAAGTCTTGAGTATTAAAGAAGAAATCTACTGCTGTCACAAAGGATACTAATTTTATATTACTAGTAAATAGGTCTTATAAATGCACATACTACAGAGTTTAATACACCAAGGTTCATTTACTCATAAATAAACATTCTGTTTCTTCTATAGTAAAAAAAGACCCAACAAAATATCTTTTGTTCGGAATGTGGTTTCACGAAGGACGCCTCCCAGCTGATTACCATTAAATACATGTACTAATAAAACATTCTCATTTTAGCATGAAGCCTGACCAACACAATTAGTGCATAAATGAAATTGATGTATAGTTTGCACTTGAAACAAAATGCTATGTTGAAGTAGACCCACCTTCTGTCCCCTCCCACTCAAGCTGCTTGGGTGTGGTTGGCAAAATGAATGCAGTTGGGGTAAACTGGTTAGTGCAGTTGTACACGTCGAAGATGTTGTAGTGGTTTACAGGAACCTCCACGCTGCCCAGCTCAAACGTTGTCATCGCTTTTGATAGTTCAGTCATCTGAAAGACAGAGATAAAATCAAGTTAAACTATAAACAACACTGTCACCATTTTGGAATAGGAAGATTTTTTCTTCTGAATTATATAGTTTTACTTTAATACTTGGATATGAAGTCATGGGTGTATGCTAGTGGGAGGGGTGGGTTCTTGTTTGGACAAACAATCCCTCCCACTGGAGCAAAGGATTATTTTTTCAGTGCAATATTAGGCTATATGGGGGAAAAGTACACAATTGGATCCGCTAGATTCATATTAGAACTTATAAGGGTTCTCTACGTTCATATTCAAATGTCCTTCCCATCCCCACTGCCAGACCATGCTACATCTGTGGGAGCTCCAATACTATGCAGACATAGCAAAGTAGACATGCCTTGTTCTTCGACTGAAGGGGCTCATAAAATAGATTATTGTTGCTATAACTTACTCTCTGTGGTCTACAGAACTTCCAGAGCAAACACTTCTGAAAGAGGGACAGTTCTTGAAGAGTGGTTCCAGGGATTGGGTTCACCAAGGCTATTGGAGCCTGAAACAAGAAGAGATATAGAATCATGAAGAAATCACAGTTTATTAACATTCACAGAGTCTCAATTTCAAAATCGTTGAGAATCAAGATTATATCAAATAAGAATTTTGCATAACAAATGTTGAAATAATATAAAGTTTAAAATACAGCTGTCTTAAAAAATGCCAATAGTTGAGAATATTATTTTACAGAATATTTGTGTGCACATATAAAAAAACAAAACAAACACAATTTTCTTTAGTAAAGCTAGTACTCATTATTTGACCTCAATATAAAATATATATTATGATAATACAAACATTTCTAAATGTGCAGTACAATGTACATTTAAGTACTTTTATTTCACTGGTGTCTTGATGCAATAGGTAATACCTTACACAAACCCAAAATTCTATCACCATTTCTTTTGCAAAATATAAATATATTACCGTACTATACTAAAATATAATGATTGAAATAGGTCAAGACTATTGAAAAAATCTAATTATGGTTCAACTATTTACCTTAAGGTATTCATTCCACTCTATACTGTTGTTGATTAAGGAAATGCAAAGACCATGGAATGGGTGGTGTAGAGATTCCAATATGTTGCAATCCACCCAAGCCTGTAGTACAGAAATTAAATGAATTCTCATAAATGTTGTTGATAATTAGCATAAGCATATGTATAGACCATTAATATGCAGATATTATTTGCACAATTGAAAGATAGATTTAGGCCTTTACCCAGAATATTTTTTATGGCGCTTATGTTTTCAAAATTCAATAATAATACTATAATTATACATAAAATCCATGAGTACAAACTTGATAGGTTATGCATTATACAGGGATAGACAACAAAGTCCTTATAATAAATCAAAGTGGTTACAATTCCCTTACAATAAATCAAAGCACTTAGTTAAACAGCTAATGGGTAGGGATCCCCTTACAATTACATCTTAGGACTATGGGGAAACCTCTGAGATTGGCGAAACAACAGTACTCCTGCATGTGAAGTTGGGAATGATTCTGGTAGTCTTAAATCTTTAGGCCCATGCACCTGTAGTTATAATAATATAATTTTCAAAAGTAATTAATTCCCACTCATATTCATATATACGATGTTAGTTATATCAATAAAAGAGTATGAACTGTTTCTTTGCACACTCACTTTATCTGTCATCCACTCTGGTTTCTGATCGAGAAGACTCTGCTCATCCAAACCGAGCTTCTCAAAGCCTGAGATGAACAGACTGATCTCTTTGGACGACGCTTTGTGCGACCACTTCATCAACTCCAGGGACACCAGCAGCAACAGCAGATTGTAGTGCTGCTCGAACATCATCATCGACACGTGCTTGAAAACTGCAGACGTCGTCGCATCAGACAGTTCTTTGGCTCGCACTTGTGGAGCTCCTACATTAGTATTAAAGTGTGATGATGCAAGGTTGTGAAATACACAAGTCTTACCTTTAGCCAATATGTTTTAAAGACACTTTGCATTTATATTATAAAGACAGATTTAAAATGTGTCATTTAAAACATTATGTAGAGTATTAAGCACATAACATGCAAACTGGTTGCACACTCTCATTATATTTCCAATCAGTGATACATTGATGTCTGTGATATGTGTGCACTTCTGAGGGAAAGTGAAAATAAAAGATCCCTTGCTACTAATAGAAAGAGTAGCCTTTATAGCACAACTCTTCTTGAGACAAGGTTTAAAAATAATCAATGGACATCCTATTGCTCATGATTAACCAACAAGCTATAGTGTCATTAAATAAAAACTTTATTGCTATTGCAAATATGAAAATAAATCTTTCAGAAAAAAATGTCTTGCAAGTATGATCTACCACTGTGTTATACTATACATTAATTAAAATTTAAAAAAAATTCTTAAAATCTCACCAAGGCTGCCTTTGCCCCGATCTCTACTCTTGAGAACCAAAATGAATATGTCGATGAACTTGTAGAATGGGAGATAATAGTATGGATGAAGAACGAACATCTTCTTGAGGATGTTGTACAACATCGTCGACTGGGTCATGATGGGCACGTAGTGTGCAAACTTGCCCTCCAGGTGGTCTCCCATGTAGCGGGTTTCCTCCAGAATGATCCGGTTCTTCTCCACGTTCGACTGACAGGCCAGCAACGACTCCAGCATTGTGCGGTCTTCTAACAGAGGAATGTCCAAGTTCAATGTCTTTTCACGGATTGCTTCCTGTATTACATCAAAATAATAATTGAAACTGATAGAGAATGGGAAACAATTATGTAGAAAATAAATACATACACACACATTATAAATTTTTTTTAAATAGAATAATAGCTGTTTTAAACAAAATGTGAAAGGCTCTAAATTATTTAGCTACCAAGAGAGATGACAGTTCAACCTGTAATAACCATCCAGCCAAAGAGCATACTAAAAACATTTCAGGATTATCTGCTAACAACAGAAAAACAGGTTCTAAATGTGTGACTCGGCAGATTCATTCTATAACATTTTAAACATGTATAGAATTGACCAAAAAAAAACAATCCAAAAAACTCCCATCGTCTGGCATGAATTAATACAACAAAACAAATACATTGATCTTAAATTAATTTTTAACCTATATTTCTATACCAATTTGAACTCCATTATAATGTTTTTTATATTTGACTCCGTAATCTCATATACCTGGATTAATTAGGCCTTAAAAAAAATTATATGTGTTTTGGATTGCCTGACCGACTGTAATTTTATACCACAACCCTAAATTTTCATAACATTTTGCTAATAAATGTACGTACATGTTCCCTGATAAGCCTCTGTCTGTGCAAGATAATGTCATTCTCATTTGATCTCTTCTGACCCTCGAACTCTTTGCGCTCAAACTTCATCGTTTCAAAGAGAAGTCTGTTGATGATGGCCTCATCACTCAGAGCCATGTTGATACAGCACAACTGATGCACTGGGAAACTGTGCAGACCATCACCTGACACAAACAAACACTCACATGTAACAGTGGAAACAAACAATCACAAGTAACAGTGGAAACAAACAATCACATGTAACAGCAGAAACTTTGTAGACAATATATGCTTTGTCTTTACAATAGTTAGTTATAACTTATTTACATCCAATTAGAGTTCAAGCACGGCTATCATGGTCACACAGTCAAGCTGCCTCGACTGCCTGTCCAGGACAGAAGTTATTGTTAGCATGAGAGAGGAAACGTGCTTCTCCTATTTGATAGGTAGCAAGGGATCTCTTATATGCACTTTCTCACAGACAGGACAGTACACACCACAGCCTTTGTTACACCAGTTGTGGACATTGGTCAGTGTAAGTGAAAGTATACCATTTGAGCATTCACTCTGGATTGAAGCTGGTACTGGGATTAAAAATCCTATATGCTACGAATGGGATTTGAACCCAGTACCTACAAGTCTGAACTCCGATGCTTAATTAACCACAGTGCTAAAAAAAGGTTGGTTATTCAAACAAAACTATCGATCTAATGCACAATTCATGAAGAGTCTGGTACGTGTACTCACCCTTCAGGAACAGTGGTACTGTCGTGCTGAGGTAGAGACAGAAGTCGGGATGGTATCTGAAGATCATTCCTCCAACACGAACTGCCTTGTTCCCTTCCTTGTCAACATAGAAGTGTTTGAGGAGAAGTCCGCGGAACAAAGGATCCAATGGTTTGCGCTCCAGATGAGTCACAAGAACGGTCACACCTGACAACATATTACCAGTACAGAATGTCATCATATACAATAGTGGAGATTTCAAACGGATGTATCAAGCACTTAAAATGAAAGTATGGTAATATTAACAAATAATATTTTTAGTATAACAGTGTTTGTACTTGGGATTTGTTTGCACTGGCCTGATAACCCTTTGACTTACATTTAAAATGTTTTACTGCCTCTAATTATTATTATTTTTTTATTAAAGTTCAGTTGCACTGTTATTTTTGCTATTTTATTGGATGTTTGTCATACAAACAATAACAATAAACAAATACGTAAAAAAAGGTAATATATTTATTTTAATACAAATATTTTGGCCACCATTCGGGCAACACAAGAAAACGTTTATACTTGTTCAATATTATTTTTACTCGCTAGGAGTGACAGGGAAACTATTAAATCTACACCCTGGTATAGAAAATGTAGCTATAATGACAATCAAGAAAGAAATAGTTCCTTATTGTGGTAGTTTATGAAGGAAGTGGCAGCCATTTTGTATACTACATTCTACACTACAGAGAAGCAAATTCATGTAAACTAAACAAATACACCATATACATTATATGTCAGATATCTCTTACAACAACATCATCAGTGTTTTGTGTACTGATCACTATTATAGTGATACATGTACTCTCAAAGACAATTACTCCATATGTTACAAACGAATAAAGGGTTGTACTATTCATTCATACAGATATATTGAGCATGAGGACTTTTAAAACATATTACCAGTTAGTTCATTTTTTAAAAATCCAATAAGGTATGTTTTGCTTAAGTTATAAGACATAATTCTCACCATGAACGACAGCATTGATAAGACGGCTTTTGAGACTTGGATCATCAGCCTCGATTATCCAGAGGTTGTTGTCTGGGTGTTCAATGGACTGATCCGCATGAAGGCTAAATGTTTCCCAGCTATTTGTTACTGAGGTAACGGGGCGTAGATCATCCGTTTCATTAGTCTGACTGGACATTCGATCTTGGCTAAAATAGGATTTATGAAAAAAATGACATCTGTAATAGCATAAATAGAATAACAGAGTGGTTCGCAATTCTAAATTGTGATTTATGTAATACTGTATTCTAATCATAATTTGTCCTCTTTTAAAGAAGGTTCAATGGTAATTATAATCAAAACAAAGACGATTGATGTACCATATGCAACCAATGCTTTATAATCGGATATATATAACAATAAGTGTTTCATTCAATGAAGTCTTACAAATCGAACCGTAATTCACAAAATTATGAACCACCAACCTGCTTTGTATGTTTTGAGATTCATTTCCGATTGTTGAAGAGTCATTGATTGTAAATTCTGTGAATGTATCGGAGAATGTCAATGCTGTTCCACGACTTGGTGGGGGGTCCATCTCTTCAGCATTGCCAGACATTTCATCTGAACTACGATCATAAATCAACTCCATAGGCAGTCCTGAAACATATATTGCTTTACATCAAAACACGAAGCAGACATAACAAAGAGATGTATTATTACAAGTAGAATCAATGCTAAATTATAATATGGATAACAATCAGAAATGTGTATCACCAGATAATAGGTAATAATACAATACATGCATAATGATACAGTACATATTACAATACTTGATTAGTTATTGAATATATGCTGACATTAATCACCTTTATTCAGCCCATTTCTGAAATGAAGTGTATAATGTTCGCACTGGCACAAAATTAGTTAATAAACCAATCAGTGTTCAGTTATATAAATCAAAATTATAGTCACATTCAAAATTATCTCCGGTATTACCCAAATATTTCTTGATTCATCGGTATAATTGAGTCATCAAAATATTGTTGTTATGATGTTAAATTTAGAGGGATGATATAAATAGCAATGTTATTAAACAAGAACATGAAAATTAGCTCAGTTTTAATATATTTACCTTCAACGAAATCTTCTCCTTCCCATAAATCCTTTTCTGAGAACAGATTCTGAGAGTTCTGTAGAGCTTTGACCCACACTTCAGCCTGGTTGTCTGGATCGACCAACAATGGCCAGCAGTGCTTGCGGTTGAAACAACTGACCCGCATCAGTAGTGCATTCTGGACCGAGTGCAAGTCAGTTGGCAAGTCTTTCATCCTCCAGTCACTGAGCTCATCGAAATCACTGAGAATATCTTGCAAGGTGTAGCCAGACCTCGTCGAGATCACACTCTGGTCCTCTTCGTCGTCCGAATCATCAAAATCAATGTTTGGAACGATGCTTTCCATTGTGTCTTGCCGTTTCAGTTCCGACTTGTAGTACTTGCGGCTGTCGTAAACCGCCGGTATGTACTTAAAGGTGCGCACTCTAGGAGGTGCCGGCAGTTCAAAGTTCGGGTCGCTATGGACACTGTCATTGTCATAAACATCACTCACATCAGTGACATGTCGCAACAGTTCTAGTCTGGCCGTCACAGAATACTGCTCGTAGTCGAGGAAGGATTCGGCATTGAAGGAGCCCTGATGACACCGATTGAGCCAGTCTTGAAGGAGATCTGAACGGAATTTGTCATCGAGGGGACCGTGGTAGCAGACACAAGCTGCAGTGATGATGGCATCTCCTGGTGCACATCGCACGTGACGTTTTGCTTTCTTAAGCTCTGAGCGCCACAAGAAATGCTGCATTGACATATTCTCCATAAGGTTACTAGCACCGGAAATCTTCTTTTCGATAGCCTGAAAAAAATCATACAGAGAAAAAGTAGTAACTTATTACTAGTAATTGTCTTAGAAATCTAGCAATTAATTTGAGTAAAAATGAAGTACATGCATTTATAACCTGTATCTAAGCATTCTGACGCATTCACAATTGTTATATTTGTTGGAAACATTTGTACATTACCAAAAGAACCATGCTTTTAGCGAGTCTGTAGACATTAGACATACTGGAACTATTTATAAAAATACTATCCATTGATATATTCATTACGCACATCTAAATTTAGTCTCTCTTGACTTGTCATCTTGGAATTAAAGAAATATAGAAATAAATGAGGTCCAATTGAATCGGAAAACGGTGGTGTGAAGAAAAACTAACATAAAATGTAAGTACCTGAATGCGTTTCTCTATAGCCTTGGCTTTCTTCAGTGACTCTTTGTGCAGTGCAATCTTGCTCTCCAGACCAGACTTGATGAGATTTGCATCCACTCTTAGCTTACCAAGCTTAGCCTGTGCCTGAAACAAACAGAAACAAGAGAAATGAAATAAGAAATCTGCAACAAAGATGAAGAATTGAAGAGATGAGTATTGAGGATATAGTTTTGTTCCTTTTTGTTTCTGCAAAAAACTTTAAGGTGTAAACAGATCTAACAGTATACATGAGGATACATTCACGATGTGTGGGACGGGGTGTTGAGTGATTCGAAGACAATCACTTACTGAGCACCCATATCAAATAAGAAAGCAATCCATTTAAGGAATCAAGAGTAATAATCAAAACATTTTAACCAGTCCAGACATTACCGGAAAACATATTACAAATAAATCCATCTGATATTGTAGACACAATCAGCCGATTTCACCAGCTATGTCCAACGTATAAAGACCTTTATATTAATATGACTTTAAAACAAGTCTAAATGCTAAATTCATAAACCAGGTTCAATAGAGATGGAAATGAAACGGATACTAAAACTATTCAAATGTTAACACTTCTCTGGACAAAGGATTGGGAAATTTCAGACAATTAAAATGTAGAAAATTCCTAAAGAAAATGTGTGATCTCATAACGAAAACAAACCTTTGTAAATTGTTCCTCAAGAATCAGTAATTCCTTGATGTGGGGCTGGGCACCACGGTGGAAGTTGGCGTATTGCTGAATGGCATGCACCCAAATGCATATGGCAGCTGCTGCTTTTGACACTTTTAAAAGTTCAGTGTCGGTGAATCTGGGATTACTTGTGTAAAACATCAGAGCCTGGAATGTTTCATCTGACAAGTTGTTCTTGTCAAAAAAGATGAGGTCTTGAAGAAAGTTGTCACTGATCATCAGTTTTTTGCCTTCCTCCCAGCTGGCAAGAAAATCATATTAAAATATTATTATTATATTAATTCAAATTTGTTTTTAATTTCCTTTATAATTACATGGTTTATTTTATGTTAGGTACAAACAAAATCTAGACAGTTCTTTTACATGTACATGTAGTATAAAATTAGTTTGCAATATTAAATCCGCTATCTCAGTTGTGGTGCCTCATTTTAAAACTAGTGATAACAATGTATGTTAATGCTCATGTTTATTAGTATAGGTGTTTTATTGGGAGTTCCGTTTGTATTGATCATGGACCTGGTGAGCCAGGAGTGAATGGAAGTGGCTGGAGAGCCATGAAAATACTTACTGAAAGTAACAGGTTCACAAATATATGAAGACATTTTCTTACACACACATTTGAATGAAACCTGTGTGAGGTTTATTGTTTCACATGGGCAATCACTAACGGGTATGACTTTTTGAAACTTGTGATTAGCTGATCCATAGTAACCTAATAGATCCGACGTGAACTATGCATTGTTCCCATGGCGTCATTATTTTCAGAGGTTTCATTCATTCAACGTTGTGTGATGTAGCATTTCGTTTGATATCATGTGATGCCTATAGCCATTTTACGCCGAACACAGGGTTTGCGATGACGCGTAAATCACGCGTTTTGACGCGTTTTTGGGGTCCCGTGACTCCCACTTTCATTTGGTACGAGTCACAACTGACTCGCTGTTTTTTTAAAATAATTTGACAAATTAAATTGCTTTGAAATGAATTGCATTGGTTCTAGTTCACTAACAATAAAGCTA